>CM055267.1:59049638-59114999 GCA_029237695.1 Conchocele bisecta
GGGTTGTGGAAGCATAAATTATGTGTTAAATCGGGGAGAAATCCCATTACACTTTCGATATATTGACGTGGATCACTGCAATAAACATCAGTAACTCAATTGTTACAATTTGTGACTAATAAGTATCATCCACTAACCTTGACTTATCTAAAATGTCATTTTATTTTGATTTGCGTCCCAACATTTCGACATAGCCTTCCGCGAACTTTACTTTCGGATTCCTTTGTTATATTCGCAGAATGATCAATAATGACGTCACGGGAAACCCCGAACTGGAGTATCATAAATACTACTATATTTGTTCAACCAATCAGGTGGCGATGCGTCAAACGGGTTGTGTGGGATTGTTTCGGACAGAGAAATTCCTCTGTGACGTTGGTAGCTAAAATGCGTACAACTAACAATATACAAATGTACTAAACACAAATGTTTAAAGTGAATATGTTTGGGGGCCTAGTGCATTAATCTATTGCCAGAGACGTAAATCAGCAGTAAGAATCGAAACTTAATTGCTGTGTTTGAGCGAGCCACAAATTAATCCTGGCTATGGCATTTTCACAAACTATTTTCTACCTTGGAAAAGGCTGCAAGGTATAGTGTATGGAAATGGGTGGGTGGGGTAATGTTTTCCAAATGAGCCAAGTATTGGGGTGTAGGTCCGAGTCTTCCACCTGTGGTTGTTGTTCAACATTCAACATAACGATATACATGTAAATTTCAGATAAACACATTGACACAGTCAAATAATAAATTTCTGCATGTGCGTTTTCTTTATTAATAAGTAATTGATAGCTTTGGCAGTTTTATATCTTTAACATATCAAACATGCCGGAAAACCGATTGCAAAACTCACTCTTCCATGTGATACATTAAAGAGGGGGGGGGGGGGGTGGGGGTGGACGGGGGATAAATTTCTACCCTCGCAAGAGATATGGAGCGGAGTATCAATTTTGTTTCTAATTCTGTCCTGGCATTTTATGATCAACGAGTGGTTTAATACTTCGTAGTTCTGTTAAAAAACTTGCACAGACCAACAATAAACATGTAAATATACCTACCTGACCTGGATTATCCTTTTATTCCCGACATAATGGGCTGTTATTGTGACCATATTTTATAATGGCCGGGTCTCCGCTAGTTCCGAGTAGTACATAACTATAATTACATTTCGTTACACCGCATTACACAGGGCTCCAGATAAGGAATTAGTAATTGAGTATTTTCACTCTATCATTTCTGAAGCAATTGGGTATTTCAACATTTTAATTGGGTAAACTAAAATCACATTACTGTTTACACATCAACAGGCTGCAATTATTGAATTGGTTTGCGTCGAAATGAAAATATATATTGGCATTTCATTAGAATTGTCTCCTTGGAGACAATTCTAATGAAATACCAAGATGTGTTTTCATGGCAAATAAGAAAAAATATGCTATATTTGTGGTCTGTTTATTGTTTTCTGCAGCATGATACAGGTACCACACACTTATTATTGCTTTTTGATAATCGCTACTTCTGATTTCAATTGGGTTTTTTGGCAATTTTAATTGGGTATTTACGCAAATACGCAGCTTATCTGGAGCTTGAGTGCATAAGAGTTATGATGGAGTAGTCTTTCCAAATGTGCGTTTTGGCTAATACAAAATGTACGCACTTTATTAGATAAGCTTATCGTAATACATTTGTGTCATATTGTAGAATTGTCTCTCAATAACAATATAGTGAAGTACGAACGTCAACGCCCTGCAGGTTTTTTCTATATTTGAGTGCGGGAAGTGTAAATGTTATTATGCACATTCTACTGTGTAGCGCTATAGTGCAACCCGTTACCTATAAAGCGGAAAACGTGCAGCTATGTCTCAGCTACAGTACACATTTTTTCTTTATGGTGTTTTGGCACTGTGTCACCGCGGACATAACGTATTTAAAATGGTCGATCACCACGGGCATAGCCTACCTGTCCCCCGTGATCACTGTCTCAGGCAGTGGGATCGCTGTGACAGCATCCCCGGTCATAGTTCTGAGTACATAACTCTAATTACATTTCATTACACTGCATTACATCAAAGTTATGACGGAGTAGACTTTCCAAGTGTGCATTTGAAGCGTTCTTTGTTTACTTTCTACTTCGTGGAGAGTGACCTAAGAATTTTGCTAATACACACTTTATTATGCTCCCCGAAAAGGGTGGGGGAGGGGGAGCATATTGTTACCGCTTTGTCCGGCGTCCAGTTTTACGTTAAAGTTTTTCAAATTGCTATATCTCTTTGACTGCTTAGGATATCAACTTAAAACTTCATATACACATTGATCACCATCCATATTTTCATTGTATACCCTACCAATGTTGCTCAGGAGCCCAAGGTGAAGGTTAAATGACTTTAAACTTTTTTGTTAAAGTTTTACGTTAAACTTTTTCAAATTGCTATATCTCTGTGATTGCTTGGGATATCAACTTGAAACTTCATATACACATTGATCACCATCCATATTTTCATTGTATGCCCTACCCATGCTGCTCAGGAGCCCAAGGTCAAATGTCTTTGAATTTTGTTTGTTAAAGCTTACGGTAAAGTTTTTTCAAATAGCTATATCTCTGTGACCGCTTGCGATATCAACTTGAAACTTCATATACACATTGATCACCATCCGTATTTTCATTGTATACCCTACTCATGTTGCCCAGGAGCCCAAAGTCAAATAACTTAGAATTTTTCATAGTTTACGTTAAAGTTTTTCTAATTGCTATATCTATGTGACCGCTTGCGATATCAACATAATACACATTGCTCAGTATTTATTGTGATTAATAAGCATACTTGTCACGAATTGTATCCGACTGTCTTCTTTATCATCCATCATTTGTATCACAGATTACACAATACTAGAACACATTTGAATACTCGAATAGCCTTGTAACGACTATCGAATAGGTCTTCGTGTGTGAAATATCGCTCCCGTGGAATACACCGCTGGAGATAATAGCGCTTTATCCGAACCATGCACGTACCACCAGTATTGTATTTTGCACCGGTTATATACGAATGGTTTACACTGTTTATGCAGACTTGGATGCTAGCTTGAATACCGAGTAGGTCATATCTACTGATGACTGAATTATTTCAGATTAATTCGCCAGATATCTCATGAGCTAGACTGACTGTTAGAACATTAGTCCACTTACGCAAAATTGTAAGCCAAATGTTGGCACGGAGTTCTTATATTGACATGCGGACAAACGGGGGAATCTTATGTACTAGAGTAAGTATATAAACTATCGTATCCATATTCTAGGCGTCGGACATTCAACCATTCTTGTGATCACTTTGTGACACAATCTTTCGCTGGGAATCTCTGGTAAGTACATATGTTTATTATTTACTTTCAAATGCTGCAAATAACGTCCGACTCATGCCAAGACCGGCAATTCACCGCTTTATTATCGTATCCTCGATAATACTGCCTTATTATGTTTACCTGAGTTATTTGGACCCATTTCGACCAAATGCTTGGTCAATAAAAGCCGTATGGCGTAGATTATCTCCCTTGATCAAATCGAACTGAATCATTAATAATTCGTGTTTACGTGTAAATGATAACGATTACAGGTCTCGCATGTGGGAGCATTCCGTGAGTATTGTAATGGCATATTATTCTCAGTTGGTTGGTGCATATAACTAATTGTAGAGGCTAATCTGTTCTAAGTGTAAACTAAAGGCGAAAACGATTGAAATGTTTACTAATATTTAGCTATGCATTTTATATTACGATACAGTCCAATATCGTGTCATGCGCCCTGTAAAATACATGAGAATATTGCCAATTTTAGCCTGTAACAATTGTAACGCGAATTTTCCGGATGACTTTCATTCACTCTATGTTGGACATATGTAAAACTCCAATCCAAGACGTCTGTACATTCATTTTATTAAGTCATGTACGTTCACAGTGTATTGTATATAGTGAAAATGCTATTACGACCAGGATAGACCAGATCAGACAGTTCTGCTCTAAATGCACTGATTTATACGTCAGTAAGCTGTAATAAGGACATGATGTGAAGTATAATGTATTTCAATCACTGATCACTGACTGGTCAGCCTGTGGAATCCTGCAGTCTGATTAGAGTCTACAGTGTTTATCATTAGTAATGTAATACTGTGAGTATGCACAGGAAAATACTTGGCATAGTTGCTCTTTATTAAATTACCGCAGTTAGCCACGAGCAGTCTGATCAGGGTAAGGCCGGGTCGCAATTAAATGTTTGTTTACTAATGGTAAATAACTGTGAATGATGTCGATATTCACATGTATGGCTGTGAATATATATATTGTTGTGTACACTAGATATAGTGGCTGTTCATTAATGTGTTATATTCTCCGACATATGAATTGCATCAGCCCACTTCTTCCAACTAGTGAACATATCTTTGTGTACATTGCAATTTATCATGATTCATCATTGTAATTTACGAGGTTGTTTAGTATTACCGTGCAATCATAATAATGATTGCATGTGCACCACTGTGACTATTATGGAGACTATAAGACGTTACATTCTGATAACAACACCGTTGGTGTTTTGTAGTCCCAGCCAGTCAGCCAGCCATCCAGCCAGCCAGCAGCCAGCCAGCAACCAGCGACGGCACGTCTATCTGGTGTTATTGCGTAGAACCAGTACGCTGCAACGATCCTATTCTGGGGTCCACTACACGACTAGCGGGGACTCTGCTCCATGTGGACCAGGGCGTAACGAGCGGGGTTATAATTCCGGTGACGTCATTCCGTCCAAGGACGAGATGAATCTCAAAGGACGTCCACCCATGTGGTGTATTCGCCCCATCCGCCCAAGTAGTCGATAATACTTTAATGTAACTGAACGACGTCATAAAACGTCACCGTCATCATGGCGGAAAACCGAGTTAGATAACAGAAACTCTAAGTTCGTAACCTGAACGTGATGAACATTGTTATACGATACTTACCTGTTCCAGAATCGTGACTGTGCCTTGGTTGTGTGACTGTGCCTTGGTGAACCCTCGAGAGGACGTTGTCCGTTCTGTCTTGAACATTCATTATTTGTGTATATCTCCATTTGTAAATACATCATCATTGTAACTGTATACCTTGTTGTCTCTGCACAACGTGCATGGTGTTCCGACCCAACAGTAAACTATGACAGTGTCACCCTGGAGTGACAATACTACACCAATACACAGGGTCAAGGACTTTAAATTTCAATCCAGGCGTCATCGGGGAGCATTTGTTGGATTTACCGACCATCTAGTTTTTGTCCCGCCTGCTTTAGCAGAAGCGGGACATATGCATAGCTTATCCGTCAGCGTATGCGGTGGCGGCGGCGTCAACATTTCACGTTAAGTTTTTGCGTTTAGCTCAGTTTCCAGAAAGGGATAAGTCCTATGACCTCCATACTTGGCATACATCAACACTGTGGTGTAACCATCTCACACAGAAGGAGCCCATGTGACATTGACCTAGTTTTCATGGTTCATTGACTTACTTTGCACATGCATTCAACGTTAAGTTTTTGCGTTTAGCTATTGTTTCTGAAACGAAACACTCGGGTTAATTTATTGTAACTTCTGTTTCCCTCAATGGAATGCTTTAATGTTCCATACATGCATTTGTAACAACATCCCGCATCATTCTACAGAAAGCCCATGGTGCCCGCTAACCCCAAAGGTCAAGGTAACTGACTTACAAATATCCGGGTTTGGAAATCTTAACGCTCGGTTTAATTTATTGCAACTTCTGTTTCCCTTGATGGAATGCTTCGGTATACATCAACACTGTTGTGTAACCATCTCACACAGAGGGAGCCCATGGACATTGACATAGTTTTCGTGGTTTATTGACGTTACATTTCACATGCATTAAATGTTAAGTTTTTGCATTTAGCTTAGTTTCAGGAAAACTACAAGTCCTACGACCTCCAAACTTGGTATACATCAACACTGTGGTGTAACCATCTTACACAGAGGGAGCCCATGTGACATTGGCCTTGTTTTCATGGTTCATTGACCTACTTTTCACATGCATTCAATGTTAAGTTTTTGCGTTTGGCTATGTTTCTAAAACTTAACGCTCAGGTTAATTCGTTGTAACTTCTGTTTCCCACAATGGAATACTTTAATAGTCCATACATGCATTTGAAACACCATCCTGTATCATTCTAAAGAAAGCCCATGGTGCCCGCTAACCCCAAAGGTCAAGATCACGGGCTTAGAAAATTCCGGGTTTGATTTATTACAACGTCTGTGTCTCTTGATGGAATGCTTTAATACTTCTTGGGTGTAAACTATAGCAACATCCGGCAAATTCTACAGAAAGTCCATGGTGCCCGCTAAGGTCAATGTCCCGGGCTTTGAAAATGCTCAGTTTTGAAAACTTAACGCTTGGGTTAATTTATTGTAACTTCTGTTTCCCTTGATGGAATGTTTTAATATTTCCTACATGCATTTGTAAGAACATTCCACATCATCTGCAGAACGTTCATGGTGTCCGGTAAGGTCAAGGTCACGGACAAGCTCTTGTCTTATCTGCTTATTACTTCTTCATTGTTTTGGACATTCCTGTGGCCAGGGATTTAATTAGTTTATTTATTTATGTCTACTGCAGCTGATGCAAAATTTCATCCAAAATGTAGTCATTTAAAAGTGGGCCGAGACTTACATGTGCCGACTTTGTAACGTCATTGCTTGTTATGTCACGATTTTAGATAAGGGAGGTTTTCGCTTGTTGCGTCACGTACATAAGTCTGGTTTATTTCAGGAATTGTATACGTATCGGGTGATTGTGGTGTGCCACCCAACATTCCCAATGCCAGTCATGACTGGCTTGGATCCACGCCCATACCTGAAGGCACGACGGTAATGTACCAGTGTAGCACTGTGTACAAGCCCAAGCTCGGAGCAGATGATGCCACATACGTCTGCTCTTCTGCGGCTTGGACTGACGGGAACTTTGAATGCAAGCAATTTACATGTGGGCACATTGAACCACCAACTAATGGCCATGTTGTAAATGAGGTCACGTACGTAGCAGGATCTAACATGACATTTGCTTGCAATGAAGGATACACATTATCGGGAACATCAACTTTGATTTGTGGAACTGATGGATTCTGGATGCCAAATTATGCCCCATCTTGTAATATTGTCAGCTGCCCTGAGTTTCCGGACATTTCTCATGCAACCACACAGCTTACTTACAGTATAAATGGTGTTAGAACGGAGTATGCAAGTGTAAGTAAAGTCATGTGTATCGATGGATACAGTGCTAACGGTTTCCCGAATGTCGAGTGCCAGAAAAGTGGACAGTGGACACAATTACCAATTTGTTCGGAGATTATTTGCGGCCGCTACATATATCCAGGATTAAACTCGAGCTGCATACATCAGATTGCCTGGGAAGAAAGAATTGAATTGCTATATTTTCTCTGCAATGCGGATCACACATCCGCGGCTGGGCCAATAAACGTTGGGGTGTCCTGTACTGATGGTGGCTGGTCTAGTGAATTGATGGCCTGCTACTGTGACTGTCATGTTGCTGCAGACCTGTCACTTGTAAAGTTGAACAACGTAGATGCCAGTGGTTACATCAAGCATGGACAACAACTGTCGTGGTCATGTAAGAATGGTGGAAGCAAGATTATTACAGACGACTCGGAACTTTGTAATGATGGGAATATAACAGTGCCTGAGTGCCAGCCTGCCCCATCTGTGATTACCACACAGGAGTCTACACATACGCCTACAACTACAGTACCATGCTACACATATATTCAATTCGCAACTACAACAAAGGAAGGAGAGACATACAAAAAATTGTTCTGCCATTTAAATGTGGTACCATTGTGTAGTTACACGCTTAGCTGGTATACAGGCAGCAAGGAAATTTCTAGGTACAGCAGTAACATGACTAGCGTTACCCTCCTGGACACAACATCAGGTTTCAATTCCAGTTTTAGTGTCATAGATGAAGGCCTCGCATTAGTTTTGGTATTTCCATATACACACAGTTTCAATGGTAAGTATGTGTGTATGTCTAAAAATGAGAATGAGGACATTTTATCACAGGCCGAATATTTGTTTAATAATGGACTACCAGAGGTGCCATTTATTGTTGTTATTGTGGTGATAATAATTGCCGCAGCAGTACTGGGGGCCATTTTCGTAACTTTAAACTCTAAGGACAACTCTGGCGCAGATGTGGAGTTTGGGAAAGATGCTGGCAATGATGCGGAAGTAGCGGTGTCCACTCATGGAAAGAAGATTGATGCAGCAGGGGAGAGAGCGCCCATGATGTCCACTTGAGAAATCAGGCATTGTTCCCACATTCTACACATACATTAGTGTGCCTACAAAACTGGTTATCACATAGGCCCCACAATATTCGATGAGTATTTTCTAATCCGATGTCCAGTTCAAATACGCTTGACCATCATGTGTTGAATATTAACTTAGACATCAGCTGCATGTAGTCTGAATGTGCATGTACACATACTGTTCTTGACATCTCTCCCGTTACCAGAGGCAGAACAAAAGAATCAAAGCAATAAGGTTTACAATTGGGCCACTGGCTGAGACAAGGGAACTTACAGCATTTGTAACAATTTGAAGATCTTGGTCATCTTGCACCTTTATTTAATTCAATTGTTGCATTTTGCTGGTGACAGTTAGCTTACTTTAGCGACTGAATGGTAAACAGTGTAGAAGATGCGCACTTTATTTTTCACCCATATTAGTGGAAAGTGAGACATACTGGTCACAATTCCGTCGTCATCATCGTCATCAACAATTTGGGACGTAAAATTTGGATGTAGCCAAATTTCCCATATCTCTACATCCGTTAACATCGTTAGTCAGATCATTATCAAACTTCATCAATAACTTTCTCACATTGATAGCTATCCATCCATTCGGGTGACCTTGGTGACCTTAAGCATTTGGGACGTACATGTAAGTTTCGAACATAGTCCAAATTTCCTGACATTGATATCTCTCCATCCAGTGTCATTTGGGTGACCTTCAACTGCGTGACCTTAAGCTATTAGCACGTACGTTTTCAACATACTGGTAGTCCAAATGTTGCATATATTTGATGTTTTAGTTGAATCATTACCAAACTTTATCAATAGCTTCATCACATTGATAACTATCCATCCAGTGTCATTCGCGTGACCTTCACCGTGGGACGTACATTTTAGATATAGTCCACATTTTGTATATCTCTTGATCCGTTAGTCGAATCATTACCAAACTTCATCAATAGCTTCCTCACATTGATAGCTATCCATCCCATGCCTTTGATGACCTGACCTTCACCTTGGTGATCTTAACCTTTGTGGGACATAAATTTGGGACATAGTCCAAATTTCACATATCTCTTGATCCGTTAGTCGGATCCCTACAACTCTTCATAAATAGCTTTTTCACATTGATGGCTATCGAACCAGTGTCATTCGGGTGAACATGACCATGGTGTCAACACTGTTGGACGTACATCCAAGTGTTGAATATCTCATATCATGACCAAACTTCATCAATATCTTCCTCACATTCATAGCTACATGTATCCATCTAGTGTCAATTGGGTGACATTGACCTTCACATTGGTGATCTTGACCTTCAAGGTAATTCTTTTGGACGTACATATAAATGTTGAATATCTCTTGATCTGGTTGTCGGATGATCTCCAAACTTCACCAATAGCTTCACATTGACGGATATCCACCAATGTAATTTGGCTGACGTTGACCTTGGTGACCTTGACCTTGATTTCAACAATTTTGGACATACGTCCACATGTTGAATATCTCCAGATCATAAATAGCTTTCTCATTGATACCTATCCGTCAAGTGTAATTACCTTGGTGACCTTGAATTTCGTACCAATAATTTTGGATCAGATCATTACCAAACTTCACCAATAGCTTCCTCACTTTGATGGCTATTTACCCCTTGTCCTTTGTGTGACCTTGGTGACACTCGTATCGATACTTTTGGACTTCCTCATATTGTGACCTTGACCTTGGTGACTTTGACCTTCGTGACGATCGCCTTGTTTGTGGGTGAGACACCAGGTCATGGATTATCTCCCCCTTTTCGACTTAAAATTTCCCAAGTTTGCCTTGTATCTTGTAAAACGTTTAACCCGTACTAGCTACATACCTGAAACTTTGTATGTAGCTTCCTTATGGATTGTTGAGTAGATGCTCAAAGTTTATTTCGATTTTTGATTCGAGCCTGGGTCATGGATTATCTCCCCCTTTTCGACTTAGATTTTCAAAATTTTGCCTTGTAACTTGTAAAAACTTCTAAACATAATAGCTGGAGGCTTGATGCTTGGTATGTACATGTAGCTTCTTTATGGTGTGTAGATGCACAAAGTGAATTTCTACTTTTGCTTAGACACTGAGCCATGGATTATCTCCCTCTTTTGGACTTGACATTTTGCCTCGTTTACTATTCAAGCGATATGTTGGGCATCCGAGTTCTATGAACACATTTTCTAGTTTATAAACTAATTGAATAAAAATTCAATATATTTACTTAGTGGATTGATGTTACATGTTTGTAACCTAACCATATTTAGTGTAGCAGCAGCACTTAAATAAGTGCTCTAGTTAAGGAGATGGGTCAACCGGAAGTACCACATTAAGTGTCATATATCAAAATGTTCGTCTTGGTGTAAGGATTCTGAAAACCAATGTTGCCATTGTGGCAATTTTGTGCCGGCTGAGATTTTGGGGTAAAAAGACGGAATTTTAGATAAAAAGTGGGGGAAACTGGAATCAACAAATATTACGAAATTGTTTACATATGTAATCCACATATTCATTCCATCTACATATATGATATTGTACAATATAATTCAAGCATTTTCTGACATATAAACCATATATTTTAGTTAACTGTTCCAAGGCGGTTCCCATTTTCTCACTTTGCAGTGAAACAGAACATTTTCACATTTACATTGCCAAGTACAGGAATGAAATTTGTAATATAAAGTGTATTCACACAATATCTTCAATTATTCCTGTGTTAATTAGTACATAGTCGGTACCATCTTAGAGCATAAACACATCAATGTGTCTCAACAAGTGGCACACTCGGGATAAAATTGCGGACCAGTTTACATCTGGTAAGTAAAGTTGTCTTAATTCCTCTAGCCAACTGTATTAAATAATAAATGATTGTTCTCTATATTTAATAAATACATACCTCCTTATCTGTCCCAGATAATTACCTGGTGGCGGAGCTTGAAAAAAGTGAAAGTGGTAACGTTTTAATTTAAGTTCAAGCTCCATCTACCAGGTATTTATCTGGGACAATAAATACCTCAATGGAGGTATTTACTACTTATCTAATATGGTTTAGTGATCTGAAAATAAGTGAAATTCATGAAACCAAGAAACCAATTCATATTCTCCTGCTGAGTAATTCATGAATATTCATGAGACCTTGTCAATATTGATGAGTGGGGTGACTAAATTGGTCGAATTAAATGGTATAAGCGTACGTTTGGTGGGATGTCATATGCGACTTCGCTAGATGCAACAATCAAAACAGCAACCATCGTGGCGTCATATGTTCTACCAAGATATTTATAGTGTAAATAGAAACACTGAATGAATTTAGTGTACGTGATTGTTCAAACCTTACCATTGTGTTGCCACAAAAAGTTTTGAAGCCATATTAGATTCCATCTTATTGCATGTATGCATCATAATAAACGAGGCTAATCATATTTTAGACCAGTGTAGCTCCTGCACAATACTTCCATTTGCCATGACGTGACACAATACATTAATACACATGCTGGTGAAGGCATACACTAGTAAAAGATGAGATAAGCTCGGTCTTGTCAGATCATGAGCAGACACATTGTAGGCACATCGTAAATATGGTGTGACTATAATCGCATGCGAGCATGTTCATCATGTTAGATAATATATAAGATCTAAATAAAGTTGCATGTAAAGTGCTCCAATATTTTTCTCTAATGTCCACCAATTTGCACCAATTACATTATGAAAATATACGGTAAGTGGAAAATTTATCTTGTATTTCTAAGCGAAAGTGAAATGTGATATTTTCAGTTCGTCATATGTAAATATTGTATAGGTCATTCATGAGATATGAATACAGTAGCCAGTATGCATGTTTTTCTGTCTAGTCATTACATTGCAGATACTCACTATCCATGTCGTGAATCCGCACATTTAGCAGTTCAAACGGTTCTGTTGTCGACGGATTCGACCACACAATATCTACCAGATCGTCCACTTCACACTTGCAAGCGGCCATACACGTTGACACGTTGACAGCCAATGGACAATAGTTTTTCGTCCATACTCGCAGTATTCTTCTTTACGTTAACTGACTCTCATTTCAGACATTGCTTTCAGAACTGACCGCGGTAATATATCATACAGGCTTTTTCAATTTTTCCATCTTCTGAGTCTGCAAGCCTCTCTTCCACAAACTGTGTTAACATCCTGGTCCCCTTTTTAAGTGCATTTACCGGACGATCCTCATTATCTGCTGGTGCAATGGCCGCGCTTATTTATTGCAGCACAGTATAAAATTTGGGGTACGGTAAGTGAAAATTTACTATTTGCTAGTTTAGGACTCCCAATGATGAAACGTTTAAGTTTGCGTCCAATGTAGTATATTGCAATACGAACGACATGTATATATACAAATATCGTACATTAATGTTATACATGTGTGCGTCAAATAACCTGTTAATTTGAAGTACACTTACATGCAATGAGATTGGTGCTGTCTTGGAACGGTCAGTTGCCAATTATGGTTTATATGTTACAGAAGGTTGTAATTTAATTGCTATATGTCAGTTATACGTGTTATAACCCTATTTGCATTATATAAGCATCATGTATTCTCAAAAATTGTGGATTCCAGTTTTCAGCATTTTTTTGCTAAAAAAGTCATCTTTTGAACCAAAAATCTCAGCCGGCACAAAGTTGCAACAATGGCAACATTGGTTTACTCATTCCTGACATCAAGACGAACATTTTGGTATACAACATGTATTGTGGTACTTCCGGTTGACCCCTCTGAAAATTTGCCGGGAGCTGCTGCTCTACTAATTACACTACACTTGATGGACACCTGGTTTTCATACATGCACATTCATAAGACATATATTATTAGATTTAATCAAACATTGTATGATGATACATGTCCATTACACATTATTTTGATGTAAATAAGAAAACTGGAAAAAAATTATTTTGAAATTTAGAATGTATTCCGCATGTACGGAAATAAGTGGTAGAAATTGAGTGTTCCACATTAAGCCAAGCATTGTATCTCACAATCAAATGTGAATATTTCATTTCATTATCCATAAAAGTGTATTTTGTTACCACTCATCTGAACCGTCTCATCGAGACGGTTCAGATGAGTGGTGACAACGTATAATTCTGGTGGATATAAACATTCTTTGACATTTTGACACCCCTGTTGCTATGTATACCTACCGCATGTTTATTTTTAATGGTTAACACATTACATTACAGATGGGAATATAATTAGAATAATTCAGGACTCCAGATAAGCTGCTGATTTGCGTAAATACCCAATTAAAATTGGCGAACAAATCCAATTGAAATCCGAAGTAGCGAGTATCAAAAAGCAATAACAATTTTGTGGTACATGTATCATGCTGCAGAAACAATAATCAGAACACAAATATAGCATATTTTTCTTATTTTCCATGAAAACACATCTTGGTATTTCATTAGAATTGTCTCCAAGGAGACAATTCTAATGAAATGTCAAGATATGTTTTCATTTCAAAGCAAACTAATTCAATAATTGCTGTCTGTTGATGTGTAAACAGTAGTGTGATTTCATTTTACCCAATTAAAATTTTGAAATACCCAATTGCTTCAGAAATGATAGAGTGAACATTATTCTTATCTGGAGCCCGGGAATATACATGTAACAATATACATATCAATTGGAGAGTGGAAAACTTTCCCTATTGTTGTTGTGTGTCTTGTGTACGTTCACATACACAGCCGCCATTATGATTAGTATTCAGGCTCACACACATTACTCTCTCGTCAGCAATTAACTCCAGTACAGTTAAGGCCAAAGACAATTAATTAATAGATTCTCATTAAAAATTAATTGGAGTGGGGACGACCTGGCACCAGATCAGGTTACTTCAAAGCCGAAAATTTTTTTATGTAAGTATTCAGTTCTGATTTTGGGATTTTCGTCTCATCCATACAGGTCAAATACGGGTTTCGATCCAATTAACCCGGTCTAAAATGGGCATAGCTGTTGACAGTCCGTTAAACACCATTTGCCCTTTCAACACCACAGGCCTGTATAGTGGCATTGGAAAACAGTGTAGATCCAGATGAGCAGGCTCGTGACGAGCCGTCTCATCAGGATCTGCACTTTTTGCCAGTAATTTTCATATGTTTGAGAACAAAAACATCCCCTTTTCATAAATGGACTAGTCTGAAAATCATTTTGTGACCATGGGATTGGTTGCAAAATTAACATATCAAAATCCATTCCAGTTTACCTGGGGGTGAAAGGGCTAAATAAATAAAAATAAAAAGGTAATAAAATATGGTGAGGGAGGGGGGCTTTTATTATGTATTGTTATTCATAATGGTTTAAAACTATTGTAAAAGCAATAATTACTATATTTTATTATACATCAGTTACCAAGAATCCACGTATTGACGTATTCTTCAACATATCGTATTGATACCCAAAGCTTGTATATTTTATTAAAATATATGCACGTATAAATAACAAAAAGTAATTTGTAACTTATATCATGGGTGGATAGGGATGAGAATCTGTAAACTAAGTGTCTGTTGGATTAGCCAGAAATGTGCTTAGTGACTGGAGAATTGGGGCTTATGGGTTTTGTGACCAGTGTAGCTCCGGGATCAACTAGCACACTCCTGTTTCATTGATGGAATGGCGAACAGTATTCAGATCAGACTGTGTGGATGCACATGCTGATCTGGATCTACACTGGTCGCAAAACCCATTTCTCCCGCAACAGCCATATAAGTGGATGTGCCATCTTTCTTATTGCATTTAACTCGTTGCATGCTGGGAAATTTGTGGGCTATAAATAGTTAAAAAATAGCTGACAAGAAATCATCATATTTTATTTTATTTCTCCCTGTAAATTTCATGAATATGTCTTGGAATTTCATTATAATTGAGTCCTGAGGACTCAATTCTATTGAAATTCCAAGACATATTTAATTTTACAGAGAGTAATAAAACATATAATCCTAATTCGTTTGGCGGATATTTTCACCGCTAGCATGCAGAGTTAACTGTGCAGCTTGTATGATTAGTTCCCTGTTGTAATCGCATGTAATTGACACCGAGGTTATATATATATAGCTATAACTGATTCCCCACACCACAAACAATCAAGGAGAGAAACATTCTAGTACCGTATTTATTCTAATACCCACTCTCTAATAGTAGCCCCCTTCTCTAATAGTAGCCCCCTCCCATATTTGCATTCTAAATATGATATTTTCACATACAAAAGCCATTTAAAACATTGTTTAAAATGGCTTTTGTATGCGAAAATAACATTTTGATCCTACTTTCCTACTTTCACACGGATTGCATAGCCCCTGGGGCGTTTATTAGAATAAATACGGTATGTTCACAAAATGTATCCTGGATTTCTCCTGCCTTTCATAGACTGTTGGGTATGTCGTGTGTTCCTTTGATATTCCTCTATCCATGCCCCTTTTATCTTGAGGTCTGTTTTGTGCGTCATCGTTCCCAAATGCCCACTAGTCTGTTTCCTTGTTTCCTCGCCCTATACTAGATTTCCTGAACCCTGCAGTAATACCGTATAGTGGGGTCAGCGTGTAAGTGCATACACGAACGAACACGACATGTTGGAACCAACCTGTCGTGTTGGTTCGTGTGTGCACTTAAACGCTGACCCCACTGTAAGTGGTTTTAAATTGGCATTCCTTATAACTTGTATGAAGAGTGAAGCAATTGATCATATGTGCAGTCTCGTTAGGATCTGCCTGCACAGTTAGCTATTCAGACAATTGAAAGGGTCAGTGGAAGAAGGGGGCTAAGTCTATAAGGACTTCATACAAATGAAGGGGTCAGTGGAAGAAAGGGGCTAAGTCCAAATTACATTTTTCACTTACTCCTTCAATAAAGAATGCGTTCTGGTGACTCTGAAATGTGAATGTGTCTGATGATTAATGTCTATACTCAAGTCATGCTGGTGTGGCGAGGACCTGGCATCAGATCAGGATTATTCTGATTTCAGGGCTGACTATATATTTTTTTTTATTGTAAATATTCAGTTCTGATTTGGGGATTTCCCCCCATTTGTACATGTACTTGAACATGTGTTGCCAGCACATTAAAGTCAGAGATGATTCTTATGTGCTGAAAAAATGTTTGATTAACCCTTAGACCGCTACACACAACAATTGTCGTCTGCTGTTGCTTTTATATCTTGCCTTATTTCTCAATAAAAACATGGTTTGACAGCACTTCAGAATCATTTTTTCAATTTCAAAGCAATTTAAATTATTCTAAAGTGCTGTCAAAGCAGGTTTTTGATGATAAAAATGGAAAATATAAAACTTTAGTCACGTTTATGGTCAATGCAGCCAAATGTCCCAATATTTAGGGTTAGTATGGTTGTACTGGCATATTATAATAACAATGTATTTGGATACAATTTGTTTTGGGAAACTGGGTTTCCCGAAACAAATTGTGTCCAAATATTTAAGGTTATTAACCCTTACTACATGGGAGACGAAAATTGTCGTTTGCTGTTTTTAATTTTTGCGTTAATTATTAACGAAAAAAACCTGTTTTGACGGCACATGCGCTGCCAAAACAGGTTTTTATCGAGACATATTGAAAATAAAACAATTCCAGCAGACGACAAAGTTTAATTCAGCGTAGTAAGGGTTAAGGTATTTTATCCAAGCCAGTTCGTAGCAAATGATCAATGTATGACGGCGCCACTCACTCTATATGGTTATTTGTCGTACTTATTCGTTAATGTAATTTGTAATTATTCATGAGTGTACGTTTGGTAGTTGGTTGGGAGCATGCGATGAGTAATTTAACGAGTGTGATTCTTCCTTACCGGAATCCCGACTTGAGACCATGTTTGACCCTCGGGTACGTCTTTGGCATTCTTGTATGTAAGAGTTGAATCTTTTTATACACCTTATATGAATAATACGATTATTCCTAATCCTATTACTGTTTTAGGGTAAGGGGCCCCCCCCCCCCCCCCCCCCCCAATGTAAGGGATCGAACCCGTTGGCCCTGCCTTAAATGACCATTGCTGATGATATGCCGCTAAACACCAATACATCAACCGAGAATGTACGTGTATATATACATTTGTCATATCTGTACTAGTAGATAACATTGCTACCAGTTAAACTGTCGGGTTCAAGTGAGTGGTCATAATATGTACATAACTCTTTACATGCTAGCGGTGAAAATATCCGCCAAACGAATTAGGAGTATATGTTTTATTTCTCTCTGTAAATGTGTCTTGAAATTTCATTAGAATCCTCCGGACACAATTCTAATGAAATTCCAAGACATATTCATGACATTTATAAGGAGAAACAAAAGAAAATATAATGAATTGCCATCTGCTATTTTTTAACTATTTATAGCCCACACATTTCCCAGCATGCAATTCCTAACATGTATTTCCATTATTCGTGCTGTATATAGTGCTGTTATGTTTTTGAATCGCGCATGTATGACCTGCAATTTGATCTTGAATTCTTTTTTACTTACAACAAAATACTGTTGCTTTTAACCCTTAGAATGCGGGAAACATAAATTGTCGTCTGCTGTTGTTTTATATTTTGTCGTCTTTCACAATAAAAACATGGTTTAATGGCACTTTAGAATCATTTTCAATGGAAATGATTCTAAAATTTTGTCAAAACATGTTTTTTGATGAGCAAAAACGGAAAATATAAAATAAACAGCAGACAACATTGATTTTATCATTGTATGGGTTAAATTAATAAATTATGCTACATGTACATGTAAACTCCACCTAGAGAGAAAGTGCCATATATTCTGCTTTTCTGTTGGCGGCATCAAGATTTCACATGAAGTTTGTGGTATAATGTTTATAACTTCAACACTTTACCTCATACCACCCTTCATATTTATGATATATGTAGATGAATGTATGGGAATTTAATGTTTCATTTCTGAAGACTTTGAGATTACAATCAACACCTTAATACCATCACCTGAACAAAATCAAATTTAGATCTTTTGTTTGTCTTTTCTGGAGGCACAAAGGCGAACGTCAATCTCTATTAATTCACAGGTGGAAAACTCGGACCTTTGATAGGAAACATAGCATCCGAGTCTTCCAGATGTGTAATAATTCACTTACCGGCAACACTTCACAACCTATCGCCTTCATATGTCAGAGGCGTCGGAAGCAAATTAATATTGAGGAGGCGGCAGTCGACCCGAGTGAAGTGAGGGAGTGCTATGGGGGGTCTGGGGACATGCCCCCACCCCGCGATTTTTTTGTGAATTCTAGATGGCATTTCCTGCATTCTGCTGCATTAAAGGGACAACATTAGTAGGTATCTCATACACATTTTTATAGCAAAAGCACTGGTAAAAAGGGGTAATTCACAGTTAATTTTATGACAATTAAAAAGGTTTGTCTGATTTGTATGAGGTTTCACCATCTATACATATTTGGTTTGGAAGTGTTCAAAATGCAAATACCAATAGTATACTTATACTATATAGGCCGTCAGCCAGAACGGAAAACCCCTCCCCCCCCCCCCCCCCCCCCGTGGGATTATTGCAGACATATTTTTTCTGAAACTACATTCAATTACGAGTGCTATGCCGTATGTCTGCGCGCTCTGTAACCCGCTGGATGAATGTTTGGCACCATTTTGAAGTATACCACCCTCAGACTTTTCGCAATTGTAAAAAATCACATTTTTCATTGAAAACCGACTGTTTTTATGCCACCAGGTTTCGAAGAAACGGGTGGCATATAGTGTTTGGTCCGTCCGTCCGTCCGTCCGTCCGTCACACTTTTCGGTTAACCAATTTGTCACAGTTTCTCAAATATGCTGCAGGTAGCATCCGCGTTCGAAAGACGCATTTCTTGTTTGCTCTAAAATGCGCCAGAACGCAGCAAAATGAGGTGTAGATACACAGACAGACGCATTTCTTGTTTATCATTAGAAACAACCGATATGGCAGTTTTGTATGTTTTCTGATGTGTTCATAACTATACAATGGAATAATGTTCAATTAAATAATATCTGCTAATTCAGATGAAGAATTGTGCACGTTTTGTTACCCCACCCACTGAATTTCAATGGCAAAACACCTGCCTTAATAACTCCATAAAAGTATGGTACGTTTGTATTTTCTTCGTGTCAATGGTACATAGTAGTGTTAATTAGACATGTTAATTGCATATATGCCGATTATCTGATGTCTGCAGTCTATGATACAATGTTAAAAACAAAGTATTGTTCACCATTCCCCACCCACACATTTTACAATGGAAATTTTACATGTAATTCATTTAATTTATGTTATGCACTGTCAGTTACTTATAAATTGTTTAAATGCATATGCAACTACTTAGGCACTACCTATAGCTGTCCGTGCACACTTCAGATACAGTGTGTCCGAGTGTTCGTTCGTCTGTCCGTCCGCTTTGCATTTACTTAGTGATGGTAACAACTACTCTATATGTCTCGCTATGCAAATCTGTCTCGGTGTCTATTAATTGCAACAATGGTAATTGTACTTTTTTTTCTTATATTTAAGGGTGGGAAATGGCTCGAAGTAATTGTACTTACTAGTGTTTGCAATATATAGTGAATGCCCATATTCTGATTAAATAATGTCTACAACAGATGATGCAATATTAAAACAAAGTAGTTTTAACTATATATTCCCCACCCACCGAATTTACAATGACCATTTTACATGTAATAATGTTTCTTACTTTATACGCAGCCAGATACTTATGAAAGGTTCATATGAACCTTCAACGTGTAGCTACTATCACCTGTATATGTGGCTGTGACTGGAGAAATGGGGCTTATGGGTTTTGTGACCAGTGTAGATCCAGATCAGCCTGTGTATCCGCACAGTCTGATCAGGATCTGCACTGTTCGTCATTCCATCAGTGAAACACACATCATGCTTATAACAATTATGTTTAATTTTGGCCCTCTTTAGCATACATACAGTTCATTTAGTATTACTTTTCTTGTGTAAATAGTACTTATTGTTTTCTAAGTATGTTTTCTTTCTCTTGCTAGTCTCATCCAGAATATCTTACATGTGTGTGTGTAAGTTCATGTGTTTCAGTCTGAGGTAAGATCGGTTCTAGTGGACACAGTCATGTGTTTCAGTCTGAGGTAAGATCGGTTCTAGTGGGCACAGTCATGTGTTTCAGTCTGAGGTAAGATCGGTTCTAGTGTGTAACACAATATGTTGTATATTTGTTCCAATATCTTATTTTGTCTTTGAAAAATAAACATTTGTATGCTTACTACATGTTCATTGTATTTCAATTTTCTTATTTGTCTACAATTTGTACGTGCTTCCAGGTACAGAAATTACCGTAATGATTCTATTAACCCTTAGAATGCGGGAACCATCATTTATCGTCTGCTGTTGTCTTATATTTTGTCTTCTTTCTCGATAAAACTGGGGAAATTATTGTTGTCAAAGCATGTTTTTTACGAGAAAATAGGAAAATAAAAAATAAACAACAGACGACAAAATTTAATTCAGCATTTTAGGTAACGCCCGGGTGTGGATTAGAATCACAGCGGGCGGCATATTGGGAGCATATTGTGAACAAGGTGCATGATCACGTGGTTACAACAACAACGTCGCCCACTCCAAAGTAAGTATTATTTGATATTTTCCTTAATATGCAACGGATTTTGATGAAATATGGCGCAGCAAACGTGTCTTTAAGAGCTGCATTTGGTGGTCCAGGGAGTTCGGTACAGACTTGTGTCGTTTTTGCGAAGAATCGATTTCCATGTCGGCAGACACGGAAATCGATTCTTCGCAAAAATGACATAAGTTTGGGCGAAAATACAGAGACCACCAAATGCAGCTTAACAAGATGGGTTTGATGCGCCATATTTCATAACAATCCGTTACGTAATAAGGACAATATAAAAGAATACGTACTTTGAATCGGATGGATTCTGGAAGTTTCAGTACGTGTTGTTGTTGTTAGTACCACGTGATCATACACCTTGATAAAGGTACATGCCCACTCAGTAGTCACAAACTGTTCTTTATAGGAATTAAATAAGTGTATAATTGTGTCACTATTCCACCAGTTCTGAAAATTACGAGTGCCCGCTATACTGATATAATCATTTAGTAATCTGTGTGATAGTGACTCGCGGTGGTATCGGGCTATTTGAGGCATGATATCTTTTATTTATTTATACTAATTAAATGCGTCACCTGAACAAATAAAATGTTTGACAGATTATAATGTATGATCATTGCACATTAAAAAATAAATAGAGAATAAATGTTCATGTCCGTTAACATGTAAAGGAAACACGGTTATCGCCAATCAATACCTGGGGTAATGGTGAATGAATGTTTATTTTGCCAGCAAGTGTCTCAGATGATGTTTCTGATATAAAGAAAGTTGTGTGCCTACTGAGTTGGCATGTACCTTTAACCATGTTAACGATTGGGTTCATCCTTACTGGAGTTCTGGTATCCCTGGTTTGGCCCGCAGGTACATTTTTGGCTTTCGTGTGCGAGTTAAATCATAGTAGGCTTGTTAAGTGACTATTGACTTCAAGTCATGATGCAAAGGTCCCCTTTGGTATGGAAGTACCGAAGGGACCTAGAAACCTTTTTATCCAAGACACACGCTATAGCTCATTTTCAAGATGGCCGCCGGTGGCCATATTGGAAAAAATAGCCGATCATATGTAAGTTTAGCTAAATTCCATTTAAAGTTATGATTCAAATGTATGTATTGTATGCCAGCTTCTAAGAGTCATGGCGGCATTATTATCAAATATAGAAGTCGTATCAAATCCAAGATTGGAAAATGTGTCGGAAAGTAAATCGTCGTTCAGCTAAATTCAATTCAAGATTGATTAATTGTTTTTCTGTTGTATGCAAGTTTCTAATGGTAATGGACGAATCGTTATCAGAATATGGAAGTTGTATCCCATATTCAAGATGGCCGCCATCAGCTATATTGGAAAACATGGCTAAATTTCAATGGAAGCTACATTTTTTCTATGACTTTGTTCTATCTATTGTATGCACATTTATAATGGTCATGGCAGAATGAATAGCAAAATACAGAAGTTGTATCTCAAATTTAAGATATGTTAACAATGTGGCGGATAATATATAAGTTTACACAATTTCATTTAAAAGTTATAATTCAACTTTCTGTCAAGGATCATAGAAGAATAAATGTCCAAATATGGAAGTTTTAGTACAAATTTAAAATGACATTTTTCATTTTGAAATAAATGGCCAATTCATAGCTCGCAGAATGTGTGTCGTTGCACTATTATACTACAGGTTTTCTAGCTATGTTGAATGCCATAAACTAAGTTTTACAACTGAAATGCATTACAAATGATATCCTGGAATTTATGCTGAAAATAATTTTAACCACATGTACATATTATAAGAAAAAGAGTGGAATGTAAAATGAAAATTGGGAACAGATATGGAACAGAATCACCGAATTAACAAAACCTAGTGGATGGCATTCCTTCATGCATAATTTGCTGGAAAATATATTCTATGTGCATATTATGTTTCCTTTATGAGTGACATTAAAATAACTGAGCAGATGAACTGTGTGCATCAACCATTGGATAGATGTTATTTTAGAATGAGCTTTATAATTATATGTATTGCATGCATGAGATACATACACATTGTATGTTGGTTTTGTGCAGGATTAATAATTGATTGCATACAAGTGACAACATAATTAATACACTTTTGTAAATGGATATTATGTGATTTACAGATGTAAAAGAGTTGAGCATATTCAAATATTTGTATGTAATAGTTGGGGTTGAGATCATGTGCAGAGATACATAGAACATTCATATGGATGGAGAACTATGGCCAGGACATGCGAGCAGGAGTTTTGTGTGTCTGGAAGTGCATATTGTATGCATATGATGCGCATTATATAGTGCAGCACATGACAAAATCACTCTTGTGTATGTGAATATATATTTTGTTTGAGAGTGGCTCATTTTATTGCAACACGTGTTTTATTGTATGAGCAAGTAGAACGGTGCAAACATGTAGTGCACAGTTTTGTCAGGCTCACTAAATAACCGGATTTATAAAATATGGTGTTTGAGTGACTTATACATGTATGCATATCTCAATATAATGTGATCTCGGAAGCTAAATAGTCACTCGCGTGAATTGTGTTGTAGATAACATATATTATGGAAACAGAAAGCATGAATGAAAAGTCATGGAGAGCATGATGTTATTAGCCGATCAAATCAGGGTTCAATATATGTCCACATTTTAGTAGTTACGGAATCTCAGGGAAAAGTGAGAGAAGTGTTGATTTCCTCCCAAACCAAATTCTCCCAGTTATATTTCGTAAATTACTATGGATTTGCTTGGCGGCCATTTTGAGTTTTCTGACAATGATGTATATTAACTGCAATATTATTCCAGTTGAAAGAATTAACCTTTGAATATAGGTGAAGGCGCTTAGCATTACACAAATATATATCCATCTGAAATGTTTTTGAACAACTTACACCAATTTCCAAGTTAAGGACCATGACCTACCTATTGGCTCATATATTGGCAATTTTCGACTTCCGTCAAGCATAAAGTTCAATGACCTTGAAATGACCTTGAACTTGGTTTAAAAACATGGCACCGGGAATTTTTGGAAACCTTATACATTCAAGCTTATAAAAACACCGGGTGCCATAAATTAACACGAGGTGCCGGAATCTTATATATATACCTATTGCCCAGACTGTAGAAATATGCCAGAATTTAAGAAAAACAAGCGTGTAAAAAGGTGATTAATTTGGTGTGCAAGTACTGTATGTGAACTTCAATGTATATATTGCCAATGCAGATATACTGTCTGTATAATCGAGACGCACCATGTGATTTTATACCTACAAACTGGTGCGCAATTTCATGAAATATGCTGAAAGTTGATGAAATTCTCAAAGCAAATGCGGAATAGAATTCTGCATTTGCTCTGAAAATTTCGACAACCTTCGGTGTCATTCCAGGAAAATATCGTAAATTTTGTAAATTTTTTATGAAATTACGCCCATTTTTGTAGGTACAAAATCACATGGCGCATCTTAATTATCATTATTACACTGGTGCTGCACTCCGCGCCGGTGGAAAATGTAAGACAATCCACTTGAAAAATACTATATGCGCCATTATAAAATGTTTCTAGATGAGTGTTAAAAAATCAATAAAATTACTACTCGTCTTGAAACATTTTTTTACAATTAATGGCGCCTATTGTATAATTTCAAGTGGATTGTCTTGAAATATTTCCATCGGCACGGAGTGCAGCACCAGTGATGTAAATGGGCTGTTTCTCTAACGGTGCATCACAAATATAGAAAAGTATATGTGACCGTGGCTTGAGAAAAAAGGCCTTATGGGGTTTGATCAATCTGGATATTAATCTACTAGCACACTCCTGTATGTGAATGTGCAGGCTGATCTGTGCCTACACTGGTCATATTACCATTGAAAGGAAGTAATATCATGCTTACTATGAGTGTTTATACTTTATTATTACATGCTTTATGTGATAATCATGATAATGGAATAAATGATAAAGTATACATGTTTAGCTTCTATTAAAAATGGTTTTGCATTGGGATATGTATATGATTTTAATTTCAAAAGGTGCCAGAAAATCTGATGAAGAAATTCCACACCCCTGGCCCAGGAATACCAATTCAGCGATTTCGGTCGGCTGCCGGTGTAACGTGAGCCCCTTAAGTCCGTGAAAACCTTCAGCCTAGCCAAGCGGCTTAAGGGGCTCACGCTGGGGGTGTGGAGCCCCGTAAGTCCGTGAAAACCTTCAGCCTAGTCATAGCGGCTTAAAGGGCTCACGCTGGGGGGGGGGGGGGGGGGGGGGGGAAACCAATGTGTTGGTATATACACAATATGAATGGTAACGATGATATTACGCAATATGCACACCGCGTACCGTAGTTCTTCTACCAAATGGCGTATGTATATGAATGTGCCTATATGTAACCGACCGTGAGAAGTTGAAGCCTGTCTGTAAACTAATCTATAATCGGTGGCTTTGCAAACCCCTTTGTTGGTATATACCCAATGTGCCTATTAATAATGATATTATGCAATATGTTCCAATATAAGGCAAAACAAAACGTGAAATATATGGGACTGATTTCAATTTTCACGGCGGGGACAAAAGCACCCGGCCATGAGAAGTTTCAGCCTGTCCGTAAACTTGATATATAGAGAACACATCGGTATTTGTTCACACTCCTGTGTTGGTATATACCCAATGTGCCTATTACTAATGATATTATGCAATATGTACCAATATAAGGCAAAAAAAACGTGAAATATATGGGACTGATTTCAATTTTCACGGCGGGGACAAAAGCACCCGGCCATGAGAAGTTTCAGCCTGTCCGTAAACTTGATATATAGAGAACACATCGGTAATTTTTCACACCCCTGTGTTGGTATATACCCAATGTGCCTATTAATAATGATATTTTGCAATATGTACCAATATAAGGCAAAAAAAACGTGAAATATATGGGACTGATTTCAATTTTCAAGGCGGGACAAATGCACACGGCCATGAGAAGTTTCAGCCTGTCCGTAAACTTGATATATAGAGAACACATCGGTAGTTTTTCACACCCCTGTGTTGGTATATACCCAATGTGCCTATTAATAATGATATTATGCAATATTTTCCAATATAAGGCAAAAAAAAACGTGAAATATATGGGACTGATTTCAATTTTCACGGCGGGGACAAAAGCACCCGGCCATGAGAAGTTTCAGCCTGTCCGTAAACTTGATATATAGAGAACACATCGGTATTTTTTCACACCCCTGTGTTGGTATATACCCAATGTGCCTATTAATAATGATATTATGCAATATGTACCAATATAAGGCAAATAAAAGTGAAATATATGGGAATGATTTCAATTTTCACGGCGGGGACAAACGCACCCGGCCATGAGAAGTTTCAGCCTGTCCGTAAACTTGATATATAGAGAACACATCGGTATTTTTTCACACCCCTCCCGTGTTGGTATATACCCAATGTGCCTATTAATAATGATATTATGCAATACGTTCCAATATAAGGCAAAACAAAGTGAAATATATGGGACTGATTTCAATTTTCACGGCGGGGACAAAAGGACCCGGCCATGAGAAGTTTCAGCCTGTCCGTAAACTTGATATATAGAGAACACATCGGTAGTTTTTTACACCCATTTATTGGTATATACCCAATGTGCCTATTAATAATGATAGTATGCAATATGTTCCAATATAAGGCAAAAAAAACGTGAAATATATGGGAATGATTTCAATTTTCACGGTGGGGACAAAAGCATCCGGCCATGAGAAGTTTCAGCCTGTCCGTAAACTCAAACAAAACAGGCAATATATGCACAAAAAGCAACCGGCCATGAGAATTTTAATCGGTAGTTTTGCAAGCCCCATGAACTTACCTGATCATGGGCACTGTCGGGTCCGATGGGAAATATGCATGCTTACTCTCAGGTCAGATGCTGATTGATGATTATATATCACATAATATGGGAATTCACCGAATAAATAAACTTCCGGTAAGTATGAATGCCGATCGTTAAATTACCCTTCGCTGTTCCCTCCTACCACTCAAAACAAAAATGTGATCTAGGCTTCGGCGACAAGTCTGGGTATGGAAGGTTTACAACCCGATTCCCACAACGAACGGACCTAGGCATATAAACACATTAAATATACATTAGATATACCTAAAATAATTCATAAGTGAACAAAAATGGCCACATTATCTTACATATTTTAATGAAATATTTGGTGGCCATTTTTTTCCCCACTTATGGATGATTTTTTAGGTATATCTTATGCATATTTAATGTATTTATATACTTAGGTCCGTTAAGTTAAATTCTTTCTTTCGTATAGCAAAATCACATCATGAGTAAATCATACACAACGATAAATTTCACTATTTCACATCCCAGTGTGGTACGTTTTCACCCTTTTGTTTTGACCCGGGTACGTTTTGACCAGAACCCAAAAGATCTCATTATATAAATGGGTTTTATACGGCAAATAGTAAGAAAAAAAGGGTGGCACGATTTACCCAAATCTACCCAAATCTACTCAAATCTTCATATAATTACTATATGTGTCAATACAAATAAGCTATACACATCTTACTTGGACTGTACTTACATAATGTATGTCATTAATTTGCTCATACCAAGGCCCATTTTAATGTTTTGATGCAAAATGGAAATATTTGTATATGAAATAAAGGGAGAGTACCGCGATAAACTTAATACTAGGAAGCCAAGGAAGATAATCCACTTTATAATGGCTAAACATGCTAAATGGGAATGATTATTTTTAATTGAAATACAAATACAAAACTGTAGAACCTCTCTAATGTTGACATACAAGGAGACAGTAATGTGAATGTGTCGACCGTACACTGGCCGTTTTCGCCCGCCAGGACGTGTAGCCATCTTGTACATAATCACTTGTTGAGGCTATACCTCTAGGGAAATTTGCAATCACAGTCTGATCAGGGTCTACACTGTTTTCCATCTTGTACATAATCACTGTATACCATATACAAGAAGCAAGCCGCGTGTCGCCCACCAGGACGTGTAGCCACCTTATAATAATCACTTGTTGAGGCTATACATTCTAGGGGAAATTTGCAATCACAGTCTGATCAGGGTCTACCCGGTTACCCATTTTATGCATAACCACTTGTTGAAGCTATACCTGTAGGGAAATATGCATTCACAATCTAATCAGGATCTACACAGTTTCCCATATTGTACATAATCGACTATATATAACGAGCTACCCCACTAAAAATACACTGTGTTCTGGTCAATACAATAAAATATTTTGGGCTTTGTCTACATAGAGGTGTGAAAAACATTCAAGCTATTTGACAAGATATACAAACCATACACAAATTTAAAAATATATATATTGCTGGCATATTATGGTTCATTTTCATCAATGTTCTTAATACAAGATCGTTTATTATTGTTATTGTAGATGAATATTAAGAATATTTATATATATATATATAGCAACTCCGTAAATTAAATTGCAATAACTAAACTATGCCCAGAAGTCATTTGTGCTAATAAAAACATTCATTCAATGCATTATACTTTGTTTTTAACTATTTCAAAAAGATGTTGGCATATAATTACTCGGCGAAATAAATATTGCAATACTATGGAGGTGACCGGTTACTTAGACAGTTGGACTATTATATGTGCCATATAAAATCATGATCGATGGCAACTTAAAGTTAGACAACTGAGACATAATGAATGAGTCTCGATCACATTAGTCTCCCTTTAGTCGCCAAACAGGTGTCCGATAGCATCTCCATTTATAAGCAGAATAGTATGGCCACTAAAGTGCGACACGGAGCTCGAAAATACACATTCATAACATCCCCGACGGGAAAATACCTAAATTTTACATTTGGGACCATTTTTATGCTTAGACGTACGTTAATCTCATTAAATCTTGAAATATAATCGATGACTTAAACTTTACACAGCCTTGGCCCCGATTGTTATTGTTCCGTCTGCGCATGCGCGGACTGAAACCTTTACTGGGCTGAAGAATTTTCTGTTATACCGGCATGGTACAGATAAACAGGTCGGCTGTCGGTCGGTATAGTCGACTATACCGACCGACAGACAACCTGTTTACCGGTACCATGCTGGCAGCCGACCGAAATCGCAGAATCACTATTTCCTTGCAATCAATAGAAAAGTAAATGTTTGATGGCGAAATAAGTGAATCAGAAAAAGAAGATTTCAGTATTTACAAAAGGACACGAAGAAGTGCAAGGATCAGTGTAGATCGATTTGGTTCAGTTAAAATCAACAATTGAGTCACACACATTTACTAGACCACACGAAACGGTAACAATTTTGTCAGTGACCGTCTTACCAAACTTATCCTTGTTCATGAGACAATTAATGGGAAGACAACCGTTCAATATAGTATATTTCTGTCGAACTGAACCAATAACCCGTTCCACATGTATTCTTGAGTGGGCTAGTTTACGCGTTGATTCCACGTCCAGAGGGGATAGCTGATCACGACCTTTCGTAAATGCTGGAATCTTCACTTCTGCAGCTACCGAGCCAACACTGTCCTTTACATCAAATCCTCTGTCCGCCAACACTAAATCCCCAGGTGATAACCTGGACAGGAAGTCACTGTTCTCTGTCACAAACTTGTCACTCACACGACCACCGCATGCTTTCGATATGAAGGACACACTGCCCTGAGGAGTAATTCTTATTAGAAATTTCACAGTGTGGTAGTGTTTGTATGAAGACCAGGTTTCTGCTCTGGCTTTCAAACCACTTGGTTTCTCAATAAATACCTCAAAACAATCAATTATCACTGCACACCTGTGTCCGAAGTACTTCCTAAATTCCATTGGCATGGTTTGTCTCAATGTCTCGCGCTCTGGCCATCTTATGAGTTTCTTTAGCCGCTTGTACATACAGTCAATTGTCCGTGTAAAAAGTCTAGATATTGTTGATTGAGTAGTGTCAAATTCATACGCAAGAAAGAGATTTGACACATTTAGTCGCAATTTCACTAATGTCAATATCATTACCTTGAATTTGGGCATGACCAGACTGGATGGCAGGTGAGGCTCCAGAAAATTAAACAATATAGATAGAACTGTGAATGATGGTAATCCTGTTAAATGTTTCACCTTCTCGTCACTACCCTTAAAATAACTTGCAGTGAATTTAGTTTCCAAATGGGCCACTTTTTCCTTCAGCTCCCCATTCTCTGTACGCAGTTCCTGCAGCTCAAGCGACATAGCCTCCAGGAGTGGACCATCAACATCAGTCTGTGACGGAACGCCGTCTTCATCAACGCTGTCACCCATATCCATACCCGTCTCAGTGTGATCAGGTCCAACAATAGTTGTGGATTCAGCTGGCTTCCTTCTCTTCTTTCCCTGCTGCCGATCATATCTTGATGTAGATGATGCTCACTTTTGTCCGCCCAGAATAACTGATGGTGCCCAGTTTGGGTTAAGATGGTCATACAGCTCTGCCTTCTTTCCTGAAACATAGACATGATATATATTAAAAACAAATAAATACATGTGTACTTGTGTACTTGTCGGATATTGTAACTTTGCACATTTAGTTACAATATAATAACTTATTTTTATTATTTCTTCTCGGAAGTATATGTTGCATACACCATCTGAACATTCTTGCTGAGACGGTTCAGATGAGTGGTCACAACATTTACATGCACTTTTGAGGAGAAATACATATGACATGCGCCATGTGATTTTGCATGTACAAACATGTGCGCACTTTGATGAAAAATATTTACAAAATTTACAATATCTTTCATAAATAACATTGAATGGTGACAACATGGTGACATGCTGCATTTTCTCTGAGAATTTCATCAACGTATGGCATGATTTACAGAAAATATCGCAAAATCTGTAAACATTTTTCATGAAATTTCACTCAAACTGCAATTTTTTATTGTCCGAGGTCCATCAAAATACACCATCTCGCACGTCTTAAGCATGTTAAGTACCGTGAGGGCACGGGTGTCAAACATTATAATTCATTGGGTGGCCGCAGTGCTCCAGATAAGGAATTAGTAATTGAGTATTGTTACTCCATCAGTTCTGAAGCGATTGGGTATTTCAAAATTTTAATTGGGTAAAATTAAATCACACTACTGTTTACACATCAACAGACAGCAATTATTGAATAGTTTGTTTCGAAATGAAAACATATCTTGGCATTTCATTAGAAGTGTCTCCTTGGATGTGTTTTCATGGATAAATAAGAAAAATATGCTATATTGTGGTCTGTTTATTGTTTTCTGCAGCATGATAAAGGTACCACAATTGTTCTCATTGCTTTTTGATACTCACTACTTCTGATTTCAATTGGGTTTTTGGCAATTTTAATTGGGTATTTACGCAAATACGCAGCTTATCTGGAGATTTTGGTGGGGTTCACACACAATATAATGATTACACCAGCTTACATTGTCTCACCAGCTGACAAGTAGAACTATCGGATTCTTTATAATATCAAGGACTTACCATTGATAAAATGCGCCGAATACACCCGAACATTTTAGATATTCTTGTGCCCAAATTCTTGTCCAATTCTAGCCAGCCATTCACGATTCCGATCCGAACTCAGTTTCTCGCATTCCACACCTTGACTTGTGATTACTGCAGGCAATCTATACTATTCCAGTGTCCTTTCGCGATCTTTACGATGACTACATCCGTATATAGAACACTTCACAACCATTATGCGTCTAACTAACTGAATTTAAGTCAAACTTCGACGTGTTTTGTACTCTTGTAGTTAAAACGTTTATGTATAGCCAAATGGTGTTATTTCGCTATATTTAAAGTTTTAAACAGACATAATGGCCAAAAATGAAAAATTATCCGGTTGATGTAGCTTGTGATACAACAAATTTCGCGTTTGTAGATTACCGAATATAGGAGAAAAGGGTGGTTACAAACTTTTTCACAAACCGATGGATAACCAATATATAGCCGATCTATAAATAGATCGGCTAATAATAATCCATGTAAATCTATATATTGCACACATTACATGATATAATAAAATTAATACGAGACGAGACGAAATTCAGTGCACAAATACATAATGGTTGGCATACATCACGATATAATGGTCAACGCTACGTTCTTTTATAATTAGTCTAGCTACAGCGAGATATGATTCATCCGCTACTATGTATAATGGTGACTATAACACTATCCCCTGCTAATAGAAACATTGCTACATATCGTGGACTGAGTTTGAACATTGATACAATGACGCCAATAATATGCAATGACAATATAAATTGACGAATATAGCTATGTCGGCGATTGGTATTATTAAGTGAGTCTGGGTTTCTCTGAATTAAACTTGACTTTGCGAGACAGATACTGAATATATAGAACAATACACGAATATGCTTGCATTATGACAACATGTCATGCATAAGATAATATGCATTGCAAGTACTATACAATTACAAGATGTGCTTATAAATTATTAGTACGTGATGATTTATATTACCATGGAATGTATACATTGCATCTTCGCATACATTATAAGATTTTATAAGATTATTTGTGACTGGTATATGAATATTTTTATTATTATACGGTATACATTTATTGCTGAACGGTACAGTGTACATGTCAAGGTCATTACCAAGGTCAGGAATGATCGAGACAAATTGTCTCCCCTATTATCATATGAACCAAGTATACTTCAATTGTTATGACGTTATGGCCAATATAGCTTGATCTGACGAACGAAAAGTGGTAACAATGCAGTTGAAGTGTAAGGGATAGGCCAGAGTAGATAAGTACACGTAGTCACTTAATCACTTATAATGTACACTATATTACATGGGTAACACACAGGAATACATGACACATTGATATGCGAACATCACTGTACTGTGCATGATACTATTCAATTACTACAAGGTTGTAAGCCAATCGACTGTTATACTTTAACGCAACTTAAAAGTTATAGACGAATAAACTCGGTATGTGGTATCTCAATGGTCCCGTAGTGGACAATAGTATGAATGCACAAGTACTTTGATGATGGCTAATCAAAGTAAAATAACATACAAGTATAACATGGCAGAACGAACATTGGAGGAAAAATGACAATCATCTGAGCTACCCCAGTGCTGGCGTATCTCAATAGATAGTGGTAACCTCTGAGTATCAAGGTCCCAAGGTCTGCCTCATCCGCAATATGAGGTCTAGTCACCAATATGGCTATTATCCAACTTCAAGTGGATTAATCCATAAACAATATATGTAGTCTTACTACAATCCCTTAGCCATGATATGCCATGATAGGAGTATTACCATACACTATCAAAGTATACATATGTATTGCCTATGCAATATATTTCCAAAGTATGAATGTCAAAGTCAAAGCCGGATGTGGTTACATCACATGATAGTCAATAACGATAATGTTCCGGAAGCTGGTACCCGAAGTAAAGTTCCCAAGGTAGTATTATTTCCGAAAACGGTGGACCAGAGGTAAAGTTCCTATGGTATCACTCGACTGTAGCAACCCGGATGTGGTAGACCGGATGTAAAGTATCCATGGTGAATCAATGGGTTGTAATACCGGAAGTGGTAGACCGGATGTAAAGTTCCGATATAATACAAAAATGGCGATTATCACTATGGCTAAGACGCCGGGAAAAGTTTCACTTAGGTGACATTCAACTCGGTGGTAGTATAATGATATGATATGTTTGTATGGCTTTTCACTTCACTAAACTATGGCTGTGACTGTCTGCTGAACGCGATGTAGCTATCACACACTGCTCTATACAGGCCTGTACCCGGAGCTGCTACACACACTGCGCCAGACAGACGTACGGACACTCGGACGACCTGACACTCTGCACTGACTGGGGTCTGCCCTCAACGAGTGGACCAAAACGTCCAATGTTGCCCGCTGGAGCGATCTCAAGAGGCTACAAAAATGAAATGAGTTTCCAATTACTGGACGAATACGCACAGACAGACAGACAGGATGCACAACGGACTAAAACGGGAATCGAACAACGGCAAATCACAGCTGAAATAAAATGTTGTAGGTACATACCAAAATCCTCCGTGTCACTGGTGAATACAGTACTAGTCTTCTGTAACCAGAAAATATGTGTCCCGCCAACACATAGCGAGACATCGCTTATATACGCACCAGTGAAACCATGCACGGAATAATGAATATGCCTACCCCTCGTTCGATACTCACATAAATACTACAAAACCATGGCTTTTGCCATTTCACCCGTGGGTTATATTTGCATAAATATATGTTCCCACGCCATAAATTCAACCAAACTAGTGTACAGCCCTCGTGGAATAAATACCATCCAACATGGTATACCCCACACTACCATAAATCTGCACACTATAGACCCAGATCTCATAATCCGAAATCTACTCGACTGGTCTCGACAATGCGAAGGTCGCTTCTTGGCCCCGCCAAACCCCTCCATATCGGTCCTACGGCTATACACCCAAATGAGAGTAGCACATATTAAACTCAAATATCGTGGTCATTTACGGAAATATCACGACACAAAACATCACCAGTATGGGATCTGATATATCCGTGTTGGCCAGTACCAGGCTATGCTGAAACACTAACCCGTAGCATACATAACAGGGCAGACCATGGTATGGTCTGCGCTATATACTGGCTTCACCTACAGAAGGTCCCTTATATGGTGAACAACTGACACGCGGACAAACTCGGCTGGCACGGACAGTGGACATCCGTAATACTAAAAGGTCTTCTCCCTAGCGAAACCAGCACACGCAGTCAACGAGTTCTCTACCACACACATGCATAGTATGTGGCAAATATGGCGTGACATCAGTAAAACATTGCTCATAAAATAGACGTGTATTTAAATCCGCAAAAATGACACGCATAAACGTATTTCCACCAATACAACATAAGCCCCGTTACTACACGCACATTTTACATGGCAAATGTACATGCTAAATCACAGGTATGTAAAAATCACAGGTGTGTGAAATCACAGGTATGTGGAATCACAGGTATGTGAAATCAATAGTACGCACAACAATACAACGCAGTACCACACATCACAAATATACAATTATACGGAAATCCGGAATGTACAAGAATGCACGTGTCACGCGACAGTACATCTTTTCCGTCATTCATTCCGGTTGTCTGTTGATATGTACTGCTGACAGTTATAATTTTGTTAGCATTCACAGCGTCAGTGCCAAATGTTTTAAGCTGTATGTGTCATGTGCAGATGGCAGCCCCTTTTCATTTCCTCAAAGGTCTTTTGCATTACAAGTGCCTGTATTTCTGGCTTGTAATTGTTTTCATTATGCCATCTAATTTTGTTTTGATAACTTTTACTAAGTTGAACATTTTGTGTGATACTTTCGAATGGTACTTAAATACATTCCAACAGTGAAAGCTGCCTGAAAAAAAGAGTTTGTGTGGAATAAACCTGATCCAAACAGTACATGCACCAACTGTAAATATTTATTATTTTATTTTGTATGTGTTTCTACATCTACATGTCTAATCTGTTTCCGAATGATTGATGGCAGCCATCTTGGATTTGAGATTCAGTTGTCTTTACTAATGTTATTATATACCTCAGGTAATTTATGTCAAGTGAAAATTGTCTACAGATGGAAGAGATGTTTATAATAACATCTACAACCAACAGTTAGCGAACTCGGATTTAATTGAAAATTGGCTGATGGATTCGAGATACAACTTACTAATTATGTTATTCAGTGTTCTTTGACAGCAGAGTCACATTACATTAATTCATTAAATACATAATATTGTCAGCAATTTTTGCCAATATGGAAACCGTCGGCCATCTTGAATTTTAGATAAAGCTTCTGTATTAGATATTCATTCCTCTATGACCCTTACAAACTTGAATATAACAGAAGAAATTTAAAGCATTACTTGTATTGCTATTTAGCTACACTTATATATTGTCAGCTACTTTTTCCAATATAGCTGTCAGCAATATTTTACCAATATGGCCACCGGCGGCCATCTTGTATTTGACATACAACTTCCATAGTAGATAATTAATTCCTCCATGACCCTTAGAACCTTGTATTTAACAGAAGAAATGTAAATCGTTACTTTTATTGAAATTTCTGCGGACATTGCGTTCTGAAATTGAGTTATCCCTTTAGACTCGTTTCTTTCTAGCAGAATCAATTGTGCATCTTACTCAAGTCAATTTTGCAATTTCTAGCAACTCGTCATCACTGACAGGTAACTTCGCGAATACTACATGTACCTGTGAATCCATACCTTTAATAAAGTTAGAATATATGTATGTTACTGACTCTTGGGTTAGCGTATCATTAACTAGTATGTTTTTGTCAGAAACATGTTTCATTGACAGGCCATATTGCTTCAACAGCAGTAAAATATCCTGTAATCTGTGACGGCATGACTATAGTATTTATATCATGAGAGGCAAGTGATCTCACTCCACTTGAACAGTCAGTCCGTACACATAGCCAAACATGCCTCATTATTCCTGTTCAATCAAAGTGTATAATTTTCTGCGAGAATCGATGATATGAATGCATTAGTCATTGGCTTGCCTTTGTGGCACACCATAATGCAGACCTAGATGACAATTTCAACTAGTGAAACGCTATTTCGGCACTGATCACTTTTATATTGACACGGAAGTTGTGTTCTCTTCAGACCATATGGTAATTGTAAATAATGATAGCCTAATGACCATGGAACAATACTGCCTTTTTCAACGTGGCCATTTTTTCTAGTTTCCTGCATACACTGGCAATTCTATATTAGGTATAAAGTGTATTCAGCCTCTCCATCTGTGTTTTGGCAATCAATCCATTTTACACACATCGTCTACACATACTGAATATGTGCACATGACGTTTTAATGCCGAAAAAGTAATTTAATCACAAAATACTGCTACTCTTTCCTGCATACAAGTTTGTATAGGGTAGGGTATATATTTTATGTAAGCAACTCCCTTGACCACATTTTGAGTATGATTGTGCCAGCACTGACTTTCATGAGCACCAAAAAGATGTAGACTCTAATGCAGATGGTGATGGAACTGACTGAACGCACTGTACCCATAATTAAGAAAAATCCTGCATACACACAGTGGCCATTTTGAAATATAACATGTTTGTCATAAACAGTGACTTGAAATTGACTTTAGTCATATATATTTTACTTTCAATAATGATTATAGTCTGGGTAAAAATCAGTTCAAATGATTTGTTCATGATTATATCAGAATTATATGATTTTCAAGATAGCCATTTTGAAAATTAGAATACAATAGGAACAACTCATGTTTTCTTTGATGATACAAAGAACTTTTGATCCAAGAACTTAGCAAAAGAATCAACACAACCTAAGTATAAATACAATAAATACTAAAGACAGTACGTAGTGAAGACACAAGAAATATTATTTATATAGAGGCCATTTTGAAAACAAAATGTCCGCCATACCAGTTATCAGAAAAAGGGGAACCATCCCCAGTTTTATTATTTGAAGTATGTAGAATGCATAGCCGAAAAATGAACATTCTATCTGCATTATAAATATAGATATGAATATTATAATATATAGTATACGATTTCAGGGCGGCCATTTTTAAGTCTAAGATGGCCTCCATGGGACCTGTAAAAATTAAAATAACACGGGTTTTGTTGTGTGTGGTCAAAAGATGATTATCACGAAAAGAAGAATCAATATTATACGTGTATTAAAAGTGTATATATAATGAAATAGCATTTCAGGGTGGCCATTTTGAAATCCAAGATGGCGGCCAAAGGAATTGTCGAAAAAAAAATTGGAACCAACCCCAGTTTTATTCTTCGTGCTCTAAAGATGACAAAAAATATTGGTTACAAGAATGTAGCAAAAAGAAAAAAGCAAATCTACATAACAGTATACACTATAAACAATTTTGCTAATACACTCTTTATTTGGTTTGTTTAGTATTGTCTCATATTGTTGCATTTACTGTCAATAAGAATATAGCGAAGTATAAATGTGAACGTCCAACGTGTATACCGTTAGCTACATGTAAAGTGTAGTGGTATAGAGAAACCTGTAAAGTGGAAATCGTGAATCTAAGTATCGGGCAATGTGGGCCTATTCACAAACGAATATGTGGGTATCGGGCAGTCCCAGCAAAGAAGGCTAAACAATCACAAAAATGTTAACAAAGGTTTCTCACCAGAAATGCATTCACTGACAGTATATAATAACACAAAAAAATCCACCCGAAAATCATCCCAGGGCAAATGCCAATTTTCAGCACAAATCCAAGATGGCCGCCAAAAATAAAAGTATGCTATTAAAATAGACATTTCTTTGGTACTAAGCAATATAAAAACATGTTTCATGTGTTATTTCCAATTATCATTAGGATACCGATATGCTTTTCAATAATTTTCAGGATGTCAGATGCCAAGGTAGTCATTCATTAAGGTCAAGGAAAAATACAAAATTCACAAAAAATAAACTAAATTCCAGTGAATGTTTATATTTACAGCTCCGAACAACATACAATAAATGTTTACAATCTTTTCATAGGTTATTCTTTAGGTCAAGGTCATATATCAGGTCAATGTAGATGTCTAATATAACCCAATATCGATCATTCCCTGCCTGATATGTTTTGCCCTGATCAACCCTCAAATATCATCATCATATAGGATAACACTGTTACGGCTGAGTCTCCTTATATCAGATGCACTCACTCTCATCCCTATGGTCTGACATACCAGCTTCGTGCGATAGGATAATGAACTAGCTAGATTAAATTAACCACCTCATTGCCTCCTTCATTTAATGCACATATTTCGACTGTATGGCAGATATTAGTACATTCGGAAACAAACGGGCCAACGGTCATTGGCCTGACACTTTCTGGGCTTAAATGCCCGGGTTTGGAAGCTCTTCGAATGTAAATGTAAATGCTTTGATTTAACGACGGTACTGGCTCGATGACCTTGTATGTCCCTATCCGATAGGATTAGGCTAGCAAGTTTTTCCCAAGGACACGCTGAATCGACCATTCGTAGCGGCAGAGGTGGAATCGAACCCGGGGTCTCCTGGTCCGCTGTTCGACGCTCTACCGACTGAGCTAATCCGGCCACCGAAAGGTCTTCGAGCCAATTCACACCCTTTAATGTAAGATTACAAAAATAACATCAGTGGTGTGCAAATCATGTCGGCCAATTTGTTCATATTAATTATGTAAATAATAATGTACACTCATTGACATACAAATAGGTACGCATACTTTCGATAAGTTGAAGGCTGGATGTCATTGTTTTCTCCGTAAAACATGAGTTTGTATCCTACATATCAACACTAATTATTCCCTTACAAGAGAGTTACTTCCCCTCTATTCTGAATGACCTCAAATTCGCCGTATATGCATATGTGTAACAGGAAGAGAAAAATATGCACCGACCCGGGACTCGAACTCGGCACCTCCCGCTTACAAGGCGGTCACTCTACCGACTGAGCTAACCGGGCACAGATACATATCTTCTCTCCTGAGTTACTAGATCCGTACCGTGACATACTCTCCCGCAAAATTCGTCCTCGAAATTACATATTTGTTTTGCTAAAGTGATTATCTGTGGGACAATCTCGGAGTATATGTTACGGTCACGGTCCCTCGTTGGGCGCCAAATGTAACATGAAGAGAAATATATGCACTGACCCGGGACCCGGGACTCGAACCGACTAAGCTAACCGGGCACATATACATATCCTCTCTCCTGAGTTACTAGATCCGTACCGTGACATACTCCCCGCCAAATTAAAATTCGTCCTCGAATTACATATTTTTTTGGGATTAGTGATTATCTGTGGTACAATCTCGGAGTATAGGTGTCAGTCAGTCAGTCAGTCAGTTGGGCACCAAATTGTACCAGGAAGAGAAAAATATGCACCCGACCCGGGACTCGACCCGGCACCTCCCGCTTACAAGGCGGTCGCTCTACCGGCTGAGCTAACCGGGCACAGATACATATCCTCTGTTCTGAGTTACTATATCCGTACCGTGACATATGTACGAAGGCTGCGTGCTAGAACAGATAGTGAATTGCATGGCTATCGTGAATGAACCAGGAATCAATTGTTTAATGTCCCAATGAAAAGCTACCTTATCCTGGACAAAGTTTCGCCCTTGTGAATTGCGCTACACTCCCACCACATTTCACAGAATGAATCTCAATAGAAATAGCATACTTTTAAGACACTACACATAAAACATTTCCGAGCCCCAAGTAGTATATAAGAGTTATAATGATACGAGTTTTAAAATGTTAATAACACTACCGGCGGAAACTTTAATTGGAGTGTCATCATCGAATATCGTAAACCCTGACCTCTGCCCCGCGTGCTTGGTGACGCCATAGTTCTGCTCTTCCCCGTTCAGGACGAGGTTCACTCGGACTTCGGTAACAACATGTCCCCGAAAGTTGACCGAGCAGACTGACATTCGCAGAACCGTCCCGGACGCTGCCATGGTGTATCCCGTATATCTGTTGATGGCGTTGGAGCCAAATGAATATTCGTAAGCCCCCGTGCTCAGTGCACCCCGCTCCTCGGCCCAAACTGTTATGATGGGCTTTCGAGCTTGCAATCGCTGCACGTGTGCAACCACCGAAGCCGCGTCTCTGCGAGCCTGATCTACGTCCTCTCTATACTTCTCATTGCCGCCCATCGTTGCTGGCTGCGCCCGCGACGGGAACGTCCTGTTCTGCGCTTGTGCTGGAACTACCTGGGCCGTATATGCTCATGATAATATATATTTATTAAATATATATTGTATGTTTAATCCTCATTGGTTATTTCGAGAACGATCGAAATCGGGTAATCGTTCTTCAACTCTCGCGCTTTATCATCTAGCATAGAGATCTTCAATTCGTGGATGTGCCCAGATTCCAAACGTTTCATCTCGGGGGTTGGGAAGTCTAAGGTCCGTGTCTCCCCATAGAAACAATCGCTGGCGTGCACGACCTTAAGGAGAATACTTGGGGCACCATCTAACGTGTTGCATGATGTGTTCAGCTGATCCAGGTGCACCCTGAGCGTTTTTGTGAAGGTAAAGTTCACTGGGATGTCGCTGACGTGCTCACATGGGGCAAACCATCCCTTATTGTGAGAAGGGTATGTTGTTGTAAATCCGAGCTGTAAGGCCAACGTCGGGGTGATCCGTACCAGGTTGGCAGGCTCGACGGTCAAGGTCGCGAGTCCGGTGGCTTTCGAGATTGCGAGGCTGGCTCGACCATCAAGCTTCGACGCGACAAAAGCTTGGAGCACTCTCAGACTCCAAAGACCTGGTGGTAATTGTAAACCTACCGGTGGTTCGGTCTTCATGTAGCCGAACCCTTGGTACTCCTTAACATTTCGCCATCAGACTGTGAAGGTGATTGATCTGATGCCGGCGCGGTGTTCCCCGCAAGAGTTGTCGATCGGCTTCTGAAGCGTGCAAGCCTCCCTTTGAACATTGGTGAGCGTAGCAAACATATTAATATTTGTTTTGATATCCATGGATACCAAGGCGTTTGGCATTAATTCTGTACAAGTACAAGCCCGGCGGGCGTTCCCCAGCTGGTGCACCCCACTATTCAAGTTCGCAGCTCAACAGTTGTCCCGGTTGGGACAACAGTGACAACAGTGACAACAGTGACAACAGTGACAACAGTGACAACAGTGACAACAGTGACAACAGTGACAACAGATGGAACAGGCTTTCAAACCAACTTCCCCGACATCTTTGAAAAATATAGGCTGCCCAAGATCCAGACTATCGATACAGTGAACGGGTGGAAAGCAACGCCGATGCAGTTTTGGCAGAATCATCTCAGCTCCGTCGTATAATGCGCAACAGCCGGATGCGGGGTTTCCTCTCAGGACCATCTGGGCGCTGAGGATCCGTTCTTGAGGGCCGCTTACGACTTTCATGTGTAATACATTATTAGGTGGATTCTCAAAGAACAGAAAATCTGTCTGCCCCAGGACGACGGCTGGAATCCCATTTACAACGCATACGACCGTAGGGCGTTCGAATGGCTTTGTAAATAATTTGAGGTCCCAAAAGACGCTGACTGGCGCCATAAAGCATTTCCGAGCAGCACTGGCCTCGGGGACGTTCTCATTCGGGGCCACGGGATTTGGACGCAGACGGACTTTAGGCACGATCACTCCGGCGACCACATCTTCAGTCGGAACGCCGGGAATTTTTACCCCGCAACGATGACCTTCGGGCCGGAAGTGTCTGGCGGCCGGCACTGCGGTGTCTCATCCTGCGATTGGCTACCTCCGAAACGAGCTCACGTTGATTATATACAGCAGGCTGCTGGCGTCCAGGACGCTTGGGGTAGATTTATGTTAGACAAGTGTCTGGTGTTTGAGGTCCCAAAAGACGCAGACTGGCGCCATAAAGCATTTCCGAGCAGCACTGGCCTCGGGGACGTTCTCATTCGGGGCCACGGGATTTGGACGCAGACGGATTTTACCCCCGATCACTCCGGCGACCACATCGTCAGTCGGAACGCCGGGAATTTGGACCCCGTAACGATGACCTTCTGGCCGGAAGTGTCTGGCGGCCGGCACTGCGGTGTCTCATCCTGCGATTGGCAACCTCCGAAACGAGCTCACGTTGATTATATACAACAGGCTGCTGGCGTCCAGGCCGCTTGGGGTACATTTATGTTAGACAAGGGTCTGGGGTTTACGCAGGCCGGGGTTCCTCGCCTCAATGACTCCATTCGGAAATACGTCTGGGCCATCCTCGGTGCACAGGCGCAAGCGCGCAGTGCTATACTGGGATCAGGAACGGTGTTCGATACCCAGAAACAGTTCTTGGCAAATGTCGAGGACACCATCTCATTTCCGGTAGACCTCACGGCAGCGATCCAGCGGTATCAAGACGTTTTGCAGTATGCTGGCACCCCAGTAGACTATGTATTTGGAATAGATCTGTATATGGCACCGAGCAATATGATACTAAGAGACGACCGGGTTGACGGTTACAATAATCAGATCGTAATCGCAACCGTCAAACAAAAGATCGGCCATAACAGGAACGTGAACGAGGATAGCATCAAGCGCACCACAACTGGAACCGATTTCATCAAACCGCAAGCACCCGCAACAGTACAAAGTGCTGCCACAGCCCAAAGTACTCCAGCGCAAAGTGCCCCAGCAAGTACCGACGTTGTTCCAACTGCTGGAACTGATGCCCACGAGGCTGAAACATTAGGGCTCGTCGTCGCCCTCGTGGCGGTCGGACTATTCGCGCTTTGGTTTTGGCCGAAGGAACTCTCGGGCGGCGAATAGTAGGAGACCGGCGATCGCGACGATTAAAGCCCAAGCATTCTCGGCAAGCCATCCAGTCGTTTTTTATAATATAGATAGCAAGAAGGAGACGAGACCACCTGTCAGCCCAGGCAGAGCGTCAGCCGCTTTTCCGGCTAATTTAGCCAGGAGACTGGCGAGGGCTTTCAGTTTTTTTTTTACCCACTCCTTGGCTCCGCCGGCTGGCACGGGCGCTGGTGCGAATGCAGCCGCTGCACCACCGCCTCTCGTGATAGCTAGAACTAGGGTCGATATAGTCATGCCGAGCGCTGTGAGGATGCTTAGTATTGTGAAGCCCTGTTCTCTAAACAGAGTGCGAAGGCACTCACCGAGTGTCATGTCCTCATGCAGGACACTCGAGATTGTTTCGTGGATCCGATTTACTTGGGTGCGGAGTGCCTCACGGTTAGCAGAGGCAGCCTCCAAGCGAGCTTCTCCTTCATCCCTCAACGATCGCAGACATTCAGTGATCCGCTCGATAGCTTCGCTATCGTCATGGGCTTCTTCCAGTTTTATTTTTTCTAGCGCGATATGTTCATCCAGGATCGTGAGTTTGGAGAGGTTAAGGACCAGTTCGCCCCGGTTTGTCTGCAGGGCTTTGTTAAGTCCATGGACCTCGCGAAGGTTTAACGATTGACCATCTTCGTCTATCTCATTTTCGCTGAACGTGATCTCCATTGTGCGAATAGCGTCGGTGGCTGCCCGCGGTAAGTCGCTGATCTCGACCGTTTCTATTTCTTCGGCAGTATTCGCCATCGTTTCGTCAGTATACTGGAGGGCTTTTACTATTGTTTGAGGCAGCTGCGACCGGTCGTCGATCACTCCAACAGCTCGAGCGAGGAGTACTCCATATCGGTTCACGGAAGAGGCGCTGAGGAACTGGGCCGGGTCGTTCTTGAACGTCAGCAACTTCCAGCTTTTGCCCAATTTTACCCACAGGTCTCCTCTTTTAGTGCTGCGGAACTCCAACGTGGCCTTGATGCCGTATTTAGACACCACACTCTCCCACCGTTTCACCCGAGACTCCGTTTCCCGGGGAGGCTCCAGCATTGGCAATCCTCGCAGGAATCTCGGTACCGCCCGCCCATGCCGGAGTCTCAGATGGGGCCTCCTGGCAGCTCTACGAAGGTCGTTTCGTCACCATCGAGATAATCGTCGCGGTCACCCGTAGTGCGATCGAATTCGTTCATGTTAATTTAGTGACCAGCCATCGTTCCGATTTATTGTATCAGTAATTGATGTATTGAATAGAAAACCAGACGGGTTCAATAGTATTGTTCGAAGATGTCTTCAAGTCAATACGGGCGCAAACTCAATCCATACCGCAGACTGTGGGAGCCCCTCGGGGCTAAAGGCGTGAGACAGAGCGTGGTCATTACGAACAACCCCTCGACGATCGATCAGAACCAGCAGCTCTTGGCCCGCTTTCCCAACCTCGGAACTAATGACGTCATATTGTGCCGGGGAATGTACGCCTCGCTTTCAATATTTCACTGACGTCTACAGACGCGGACCGAACCGTCGTTCAGAACCTGGGCAACGCCATCGTCAAGAAAGAATTCTGGTAATGAGGTGATGTCGATCGACGACAGCGACGTCTACCATTGCTACCAAGACCTGTGGAAGACCGCGCAAGAGTGCGAAAACGCGGTATATCATATGGAACGCCAAATCTACATAAACTCAAATATATATTGCTAACTCTAAATATTTAGAGCTAGCAACAAATATTTGGAGCTAGCAATAAATATTTGGACAACTCTCGAAATCATTTGGAGAGCTCTCGAAATCAATTAATGATACATGTATCTCGAAATCATTTGGAGAGCTCTCGAAATCATTTGGAGCGAGCATTATATAACATTTGATTTGGAGAGCTCTATAAATCATTTGGAGTTATCTCTAAATCATTTGGAGAGCTCTCGAAATCATTTGGAGAGCTCTCGAAATCAATTAATGATATCTCGAAATCATTTAGAGAACTCTCGAAATCATTTGTAGCGAGAATTATATAACTTCTATTTGGAGAGCTCTCTAAATCATTTGGAACTATCTCTAAATCATTTGGAGAGCTCTCGAAATCATTTGGAGAGCTCTCGAAATCAATTAATGATATCTCGAAATCATTTAGAGAGCTCTCGAAATCATTTGTAGCGAGCATTATATAACTTTGATTTGGAGAGCTCTCTAAATCATTGGGAGCTATCTCTAAATCATTTTGAGAGCTCTGTGAGACGTCGCCCCAAATAGTGCTCGGCCTGCCTCCCTGCAACCAGTGCAGCGAGCCGTTGGCGCCACTGCGAATCGCGGTTTCTGTCGTGCCGACAGCCGTGTCGGCAGTCGTGCCGACTATCGTTCTATCAGTTTCAGCCGTGTCGGCAGTCGTACGGACAATCGGCACGACTGTCTCTTCCATTAGCTGATCGAGAAGTTCCTCGCAGTTCAGTGTACGTTTGATCTTAAGCAGTGCTATTCTGACTCGCCTCATAAGTCTAACATATTGCCAAGCGCACCACCCGGAAATTATGATCACCGTTATGCCCGCAGCAAAGCTTGCAGCTGAGCAACAAATTGATTCCCACATTGTTTAGTACATGTAGTTGTTAACTATTGTTCAGCATTTGTTAACAATTGTTCAGCATTTGTTCAGCAGTAGTTAACAATTGTTCAGCATTCGTTAACGATCGTTAAGCATTGGCTAAGCTGCGCTTAACACTTTGTAAGTAGTTGGTTGATCAGTATTTAACAGAAGCTTGGCGTGCTTAGTTTTTGAAAGAATCTGTCGATCCTCCAGCCGCTCCTCACGCGTTGGGATAACGTCGTTCTCTCGAAGGCAGTCATCGAATGAGTCTCGGACCTTGCAGTGAAAGAGGCCGACCCATATCGTTTGCTCACGCAGATCATTGAGGACGGCGTTGTACATCTGAGTGGAGATCCATACGCTTTGCTCCGCATGCCGCCCGAAAATGCGAGCTCCGAGAGCATGTCCTTCATTTTGGTCATTGCCGCCTTGGCTGATCATGAGCAATCGTCAATCACGTACATGGTGGGCTCGCCCTGAAAGAGTTGGTAGAAGACCCGCAGCCACTCGTGGAGCCTGTCACCGGGGTCAACGGCGTAGAGTCAGGGTCAGCCCAGATCCACGGGCGTTGCTGATAAGTCTTGTTGTGCCGCACAGTAGGACACAGGATCACAATATGTCGAAAGGCATCGCGGTAGGGGCCCTCAAGCAAGTCCAGAATAAAGACCGTTTTTCCGCATCCAGTCTGTCCTCATATGATGGCAGAGTGGGCGTCCTTCGTAAAATCCGGAGGTTTTTTAGTAGAGGGGTGAGACGAATCGACCATCTTCGCTGTTGAGTTGCGCATCTGGGATGATATACATGTACACGTTCAATGCGCCGTTGCCGTCCGCCTCTTTGGCTATCTGGATCGTCCACCCTCGGAGGCATTCTCTACTCGGCGTCCACTACCGTGCAGTTGGTCGTCGTCGTCGGTTCGCATGTCTGGCCATAGCGCGTACTTGGAAGTCAGGAACTCTGCGGCAACCTCTGGAGCGCGCTTAGAGCCTGCAGCAAATTGCTTTTTGGCTTCGTCCCATTTCTGGTGTGTGCGACGGCCCTGGCTGTAGAGCTGATTGGGGACTCCCTCGATTGTCACCTCGACCTTTGTGATTTTGGGGTTATAAAATTTGTCAGTTTTTCTAGCCCCGAGCGCGAACCGGGCCTCCTCGAACATCATCAGTATGCCTTTCATCGAGCGGGCAGGGACGTTGATATTAATATTCCACAATGTGTAACTTTTGTCTCTCGTCATCTTGCGATGGCGAAGAACTCGGTCATAAAGTATGGAAACACGCCCGGCGTACTGGGTTCTAATCAATCACGCGAGGTCAGGCATCGTGACCATGTCGTACTCCAGCGAAATATTGTCGATCGAATACGTCGATGCCATGCCATGTCAGTGGCTATGGGAACTCGGTCATAGTCGTTGAACGTTAGTTCGTATTCGAGATGGTCCTTTAAAGTGATCTAATAGTGTGGTATGTGACTCTCCAGCAGCTCAAAGTCGAGTGGGATGTAGAAGCGGTTGCCGTAAGCGGCCACGATCGCGTTGTCGCTCGCGACGTTATCTGCCTTGATATCTCAAATTGATTTGGAGCGAGCATTTATAACTTTGATTTGGAGAAAATTGCCAGCTGCAGAGATTGAGAAATAGTATGCCCGATACGAATCGCGGCTGGGCGCGGTGATGACAAAAACCCTAGGGGTGGCAGCCATTCAGCTCTACGCAGCAGCGGCGAGTATGTTTCTGCCAATCCAGAATCAATCGGGTTTGGTCGACGACCTCGAGACTGACCCCTTTGTTGGACACGCGCTAAGAACAGATTGCTGCGTAATTTACCACAAGTTTGGCATATTCTTAGCACCGCTGACAACTGAGTTGACCACAGATAAGCACATTGGACACGTATGCAGTCGTTCGGTCAGTCCTTCATAGTCGCTTGATCAGACTCTCGTCAGAGTCGTTCAGTCAGTCTGTCATAGTAGGTCAGTCATACTCTCCCCTTTGTCAGAGTCCTTTGTTTGTACCAATCTGTAGGCTCGGTGTTTACCCCGTCTTCCATCACTCTCCTCTTGTCGTAGTACGCCGACAACCCCAGCTTCTACTGCTTGTACGTCTTCATCAGACCGTTAACCAATCGGAATCCCCTGTCCTCCGCCATGTCCCTACCCCTTTCGAGAGCGCTCTTGTTCCTCCCCCCAAGTCAGATTGTTAGATCTCCTCGACATCCCATTGGCCGAGTGCTTAGCGCTTCCATCACCACCACCCCCATGTAGTAGCAATTGCTGCACAGCGCGATGGCTCTATCCCCTGGAATTCCAGCTTGAACAGTCTAGGAGTTCTGTTGCTCCACCCATCCCACGCCAACCACTCGGCCTTCTCCTTATTGAACTTTCTCTTCATCTTCTTCTTCACCACCTTCGCCAGCGTCTTCTCCGACACGGCGAAGTACATGCTATCAGTGTCCATCTGTATCAATCTCCGCGATCCACGTACTCATCCAATAATTCGTAGTAGAACTCCAGCATCCGGAGCTTGGCCAACTGGTAGACCGCTATGCCACACTGGATCGGTCTGTTGATCACCACTCGAGGTTTCCTGCTCGATACCTCGTAAGCCTCCCCAATCTCCTCCAGGACGTCGAACCACGCCGACCTCAGTGCCCGGTCGACAGTCTTCTCATCCTTCGTATTAGTGGTGTTCAGGCGTCTCTCTTGTGCCTATATCAGCTTGCCACAACACGCGTTGCCAACCAGTTTGAATATCTCCACCAACACAGCCTTGCTCTTGTCGACGTCCCCCGTCCGTCTGGCGGCCGTGACATCTTCCATGAACCATTGAAACGGTCTATGGGGCGTGTAGTCTGTCACCCTATGTACCGCCTTGACGACCAGACCGTGCTCCAGATACCACTTTAGTAGCGGGGAGTATATGATCATCTCCTTAGCGGACTGTGTCCTCGCGAGCTTTCTCTGACCTTCGACCCTAGTCCACCCTGTCCTGGTCAAGTAGTCCTTCATGTGCTGCGGAACCTCGGTCTCGTCGACTTCTCGATTAATGAACAGCGGCAACATTTCCTAGAACTTATCTAGCAACCTTTCCGGGACCTCTCTATCCAACTCTGCAAATCCGAACCACTTGTCACGCCTGACCTTCCTCACGAAACAGTCTATATACAACTGCCTTTCCGGGTCGTAACACGTCCATATCTTCTCCTCCCCGCATGGCATGTCCTTCGACAGGGTCGACAGGTACAGCGCATTGGCGTCGTTCCCCAGCACCGCCTTGCACATCTTCTCCTGCCGACTCCCTACCTGACCCTTGATCGTCGACCTGCCAGCCTCGGCGTATCTGGAGAAAACTATGGACGGACCGTCAACCAACCCCTCCTTCATTATCGCGTAAGTCTCATCCTTCCGTGACCACAGCTCGGGCGTGTTCGCCTCCCTATCGATCGTCCCGCGGGGCTGGTACTGAAGAGAAACCCCCGGCGGAGATACCGCATCCTTGAGTATGTCCACACGCCTCCCCCTGTAGAACTCCGTCAGTTTAGTCAGGGCCTCCAGGAACGGTCCGACGTCCAAGTCGTTGTAGTTCAGCAACCTTCTCCTGGAACGTCTTCATCCCCTTTTCACGGAAGACCTTCTTGCACTATTTCCACTCAGACATCGACAGGAGGTACGCACCCTTCAACTTCGAGTACCACTCGGGATAGTCCGGTGGACCCGGATGGTCGAGCTTGTCCACGCTATCGAACCACTCGTATGGGAAGTGGGACTTTACCCTTTTGCAGTCGTACGAATTAACCCACCTGTCATAAGTGGTACCGGGTCCCAGATACTGGATGCTGTCGAGAAATCTAAACTCTGGGGTAAACAGGAACATCGTCGTGTTGGTCCTCTTTCCGACCATCACCTTGGTCACGGTGGCCGCCAACTTCTCGACAAGGTACTGCTTGATGAGTTTCAGGTCGTACCTGCTGCAGTTGAACCCCACCACAGGGACTTGGTCGATCCACGAGACGATCTTCGCTTGCTGAGGCTTCGACAGAATCTCTATGTCGGCCGGCAGATACAGGTCTTTAGTAGCTCGCGAGGGCTTCGACTTGTCTATATAAGCCTCGAAGTCGTAGACTATCTGGTGAGGGTACAGAGTCGTCTCCTCCTCGGGCGGTGGTTGATCGCGGGGATTCCCCTCATTCAACCACTCGCACTCCCACATCACCACCAACTCGTAACCCGCCTCCCTTACCTTGGCGTCTTGGATGTCCGTCCTCCTGTACAGCGATGACGCGTTACCTCTCCTACAATGCCTCGGACACCCGTGCCAGTAGCATCCGTGGAACTGAAACACGGTATTGGTCTTGTGCCAGTAACCGTCGACCGGCCAACCACCTCTCGCCTCCGTGACCACATCTCGTGTGATGTATGTGCTCTCCTACCCTCTCCTCTTCTCTGCTCAACCATTGAGTCGACATCGCACTCGCTGAACCTTTAGGGTAGAACGCCTTCTCGTATGCCGACTGCGGTCTCTCTATCCTCTTACCAAGATATATCACCTCAGTCATCCCACCCATGCAGGTGATCGCGTGCCTGTGAATGTTACACGACTCTGTGAACCGTTGTTGACATCCGGTGCACCCGTACTCGTTCGTCATAATGCGGAGGTTCTTGATGAGGAACGACCTCCAAACATTCACATTCATTGGCGGGAGACTTCATGAGGTACCACACTCCGTCGTCGGTGGGCTCGTAGACACGAATGCCCAGCGTGAAATGCTCTTCGACCTTCTTAAGATCGTCCAGGGGGATTCCCTTACTACCCGGTCCGAAATCGTGACCGAGGTATTCGCGAGCCAGAGCTAGTGCCTCCCTACAACAGCAGTCGAGTCTCCCTCCACGGTGTATGGCTATGTCCCTAAACAGGCACAAGTAGTCGTCGTAAGTGTCGACGGAATACATTCCCTTCTTCTGTCTTAACCAATCGAGGAGTTTCCCCGCTCCCATGATGAGTTGTTGCGCATCGATGATCATCTTCACCTCGACCGATATCCAACGAACGAAGGCCCATTTTGTGCTTGGTCTATCGACTTTGTCGATCTCCATTCGACCTCTCTCTCTATATCGGCTATCCAACTCTCAGCTTTGGCGATCTCGTTTATCCACAAACTGCAAGGTGAATTTTGTGAAAGATCATCGTATCGTCGGTCTAGATGTTCCTAATACGATACGAGCACGAATACCTCAGATAAAATTCCGTGGTCATCTCTGGAAAAATTGTATTCATTATGCGATTAGCGATCTCCCCGTCTACCTCTCTCTCGAAGGTCCAGACTCCCTAACTTCCGCTTCTTCAGCGAGAATACTGGGACTCTCCTCTGCCAAAGCTCTGACGATATTTCTCCTCCTCCTAGGATGTATCCCCATCAGACTTTGATAAATCCTGTTGTATTCGACCTTGTGGAGTGCTTCTGTGCGAGCGCTGGGATCATTTTAACCCTCTGCACGTAAGCAGTGGCACGCAGACTAGCCGTCGTCTCGTTCTCCAATTTCTCGGATTGTTTTTCGGGGTCGGCAGGCAGTCGTTCGGTCAAAACCGCACGCCGCAGCCTCCCTTCGCGAACGACAGCTCGCGCATCACTTATCCTATCTCCTATAGCATGTATAGCTTTCTTGAGTTCAAACCTCTTAGGGAAATTCTCCAACTCTTAGCTTGCTCTCTCATTTATGGTAGGCATTATGATGAGTATAACCAATGTATGGCTTAGCTCTAACAGGTTGTAAAAGGTGGTGACTTGCTATGTATTGCAGGCCACTGGTATAACCGATGGATGACTTAATTATCTCTAACACGACGTCAGATGTGGTGACTTGCTATGTATGGCAGGCCACTGGTATAACCGATGGATGACTTAATTATCTCTAACACGACGTCAGAGGTGGTGACTTGCTATGTATGGCAGGCCACTGGTATAACCTATGGATGACTTATCTTTAACAGGACGTCAAAGGTGGTGACTTGGTATGTATGACAGGTCACTTGTATAACTTATGGATGACTTATCTCTAACACGACGTCATAGGTAGTGACTTGCTATGTATGACCGGCTAGCTATGTATGGCATGCCACTGGTGTAACGTATGGATGACTTATCGCTAACAGGACGTCAGATGTGGTGACTTGCTATGTATGACAGGCTTTGCTATGTATGGCAGGTGACTGGTATAACCTAGGGGTGACTTATCTCTAAAAAGACGTCAGATGTGGTGACAGGCTTTGCTATGTATGGCGGGTGACTCAGATTGTTGTATAACATAGGGGTGACTTATCTTTAACATGTTGTCAGAGGTGGTGACATCTCGCATCACACGCATCTCGTATGAGACGTCACTATGACGTCATACAACACCTTTGTGTTCATCACAATGGGTTCTCGATGTACCACATTCGACGACATTGTCATTTGTTTTTGGAGATTTTGTATTATTGAGAAGGGGGGGAGACGGGTAGGCACCTTTTTTACTATATAAACTATACATTTTAAAACTCGTATCATTATGACTCTTATATACTACTCCCCATTTTGTTGTAGTAATATATCCCCCGAAGAAAACACTCTTCCCGGTGAAACTTTCCCTAGTAGCAACGAGATATGATATACAGGCATGCTACAATCAATCACTATCGTCGCTCGATACATGTATATAATACCGGAATACTTTCGGGTCTCGGAAATGTTTTTGGGGTAGTGTCTTAAAAATATTCTGTTTATATTAAGATTCATTCCGCAAATTTAGGTGGGAGTATTCCGGTATATATATATATAAGTAATAACTCTAAGTTACAGGTTTCATGACTTATTTAATACTTATTAACGTAAACCTTAAACCCTACCGGTTTCGTTAGTAGTACGTGACGTTACGCGTTACAGTGACCAAGTATAGGATTCATTTAGTTCCTAGCCCGAGTTTTCTGTTGTAAGTCGCCCTACTGTTAAAACAGAAACGTCGGGTTATTTAGTTCCGTGACCAGTGCAGCCCGAGATCAGCATGCAGATCCACGCAGTCTGATTAGGACTGACACTGGGAGTTAATTAATGTTCAGTTGCGCTTAATTGCGAACGGTGCTATGGTGTACGAACGAGGTCAAAACTAAACTTACAGATGCAGTTATAAAAGTATACAGCTGCACCTGTAAATGTATAGCTGCAGCTGTATTTTTTATAGCTGCAGCTGTAAATGTGTAGGTGCACCTGTAAAAGTACAGCTGCACCTGTATTTTGCAAATACAGCTGCACCTGTATTTTTACAGGTGCAGCTGTATTTTTTACAGGTGCAGCTCTGTATTTTTGACAGGTGCAGATGTATTTTTACAGGTGCAGCTGTATTTTTTACAGGTGTATCTGTATTTTTACAGGTGCATCTGTATTTTTACAGCTGCACCTGTATATTTACAGGTGCACCTTTAAGTTTAGTGTTGACCCCGTTCGTACACCATAATTTTGACCCAGGCAAATCAATATACAGCTGCACCTGTATTTTTACAGCAGCTGTAGCTGTATTTTTACAGGTGCAGCTGCATTTTGTACAGGTGCAGCTGTATTTTTTACAGTGCAGCTGTATTTTCACAGGTGCAGCTCGAATTATACATCTGATTGGAGCGGAATTTTGACCCAGGCAAATCAATATACAGGTGTACCTGCATATACAGCTGCACCTGTATTTTTTACAGGTGCAGCTGTATTTTTACAGGTGCAACTGTATTTTTACAAGTGCAGCTGTATTTTTATAGGTGCAGCTGTATTTTTACAGCTACACCTGTATATTTGTATTGCTGCACCTGTAAGTTTAGTTTTGACCCCGTTCGTACACCATATGTGTGGGCGGTAATATGCTTTGCTTCTCGTGAAGGGCGGTAATATGTTTGCTCGTGAAGATGGCAACAATGCATAACATCAGTTCTAAATATAGCGCTGCACATTTAATAATTAATTTAATACATATTGGCGAAAGCGTTGCAATATGCGATTAATTGAGACAAAATGCCGTTCTTTCATTGGTCGAGAAACCAGGGTAAACAATAACACTAGTTAGAAATTTGCTAACTGTACATATCTGCACGTGCAACGTAAAATGTTTATCATATTTTCCAGTTAATAACAACGGTGTATACGCGGTAATACAGTTGTGTGCAGTCATGCGACTCCAATTTAAACAAACCCCCAGTTGATGAACCTGTGAAATTCCACTCATGTCAAGTTTGTTTTATGTCACATATCAGGAATACGTCTCTGCACAGATGTTTAGATAATCAAATCACAGACCTAGACTCAAATTAAGATATTCTGTGCCAACACCTCATGTCACCTGTCATAATGCTCCGAACGGAGCGAGTACAGTATCAATAGATATATAGATAGATAGATAGTCTGAGGCTGTCGCCATATGATATGCGGATGTTTCAATATATATTCCCTTCACTGTATGCATGCTCGCACGTACGCACCTATAATATATACAATAGGTCCATAAATTAATTAACTCAATTTCGATGCACCACAGACATATTGCAGTACCCTATATTCATGCAGCTGCATACGTGTCTCCCGGTAAAAGCCAGAATAGTGTATCTGGTAAATGGTACTACTAAATGTACTGCATGTACTACAGTGTAGTAGGCATACTATGGTACCACTATAGTACCACCTGAAGTTGTCAGTCAGTAGTCTTAGGGCGCTTACAACATTTGTAAAACAAAATAGACTCATTTAACATTAGTGTAATCCGTACTAACATAGTTTTTGTTAGTATTAATTTAATTTATATTTTTCCATTGCATTTTTTTTATAATATATATGTTCTATGATTGTTGCGAAATATTCTTCAGTAACGGCTAAAGCCGCTTACAACATAATCGTGTTGTGAAACTTCCACTAGCACTGAGATATGCAAGGTGTGCACATTGTTTACATTTAATGTGCAATTCGTGTTTTATAATGCTCATTAAGAGATACATGTAGTTATGCATGGACTACTTTTGTATTTAAGCAAATGTTGACTCAAAGAACGGTCAGAAAAAAAAGTATTTCGTGTCCGGTTTTAATAATAAATTCGTGGGTGATGTCATAGGAGCTTTATGGGATGAACGAAAACCCGATGTGATAATCCAGTTACACTGAGGATCTGTATGACTCCATATAATATACATCCTGCGATAGGAGTCATTAACACATCGGTTTCGTTCATCCCATAAAGTGCCTATGGGTGATGTAGTAAAACCAGTTATCGATGGGAGCAGTTACTGGCAATTCAATTTACTAGCCAAAATAGTTTTGTATGCCCTCCTGGACCACTTAAGTATCATTTTCTAGCTCCATAATATCTGTAGGTCCACGTGTTGTTCTGTCTCGCATCTCTATCTAACTAGTTTTTTTTACATTTTTGGTGATGGTTATAATGGTTACAGAGCTCCAGATATGTCCAGATAAGGTGCGTATTTGCGTAAATACCCAATTAAAATTGCCAAAAACCCAATTGAAAATCAGAAGTAGTGAGTATCAAAAAGCAATGAAAAATTTGTGGTACCTTTATCGCCATATATGCTTTATCATGCTACAGAAAACAATAAACAGACCACAAATATAGCATATTTTCTTATTTTTCCATGAAAAGGTATCTTGGTATTTCATTAGAATTGTCTCCAAGGAGACAATTCTAATTCTGGAAATCGGCGTGACGTATCACTAGTCACGTGACCCGATATGTTTGGGGGTCAATTGATACATTTTGCTCTAAAATACATCATTTTTATGCCAGAATATTTCACATTTTGAACTACGACTACAAAATGGTGATAACAATATTTATTAATGACCATTTAACATTATGAATCTGAATTTAAATTTGATTTAGCGACTAGAATTTTGTTGTTTGAAGCCTTCACAAATGATTAAATTATATAGGAAAACGGGTGAGATTTCCCCCTGCGCGCCTCGACAAGGCAGATAATTATAACCTGCAGGTGCGCGAAATGGACGATGTCCGAATTCCAGAATGAAATACCAAGATGTGTTTTCATTTAGAAGCAAACTATTCAATGAGTGCGGTCTGCTGATATGTAAACAGTTGTGTGATTCTATTTTACACAATTACAATTTTGAAATACCCAATTGCTTCAGAAATGATGGAGTGATACTACTCAATTACTAATTCCTTATCTGGAGCCCTGGGTTTAAATTGGCGTACCCACCCATTGACGGAATCAACCAATCAAAATCCAATAACATGTAACACAAACTATTTCATTCTGCCTCAGTTCCATGCAGATCTCGAGTGATACAACTCTGACGCTCAGCCTCGTGTTATCCAAACTACCGCTACACATTTCTGCTCATTATGCTTTCATCATGTTCATGCAATGTTCGCCAAACTCTGGTACATGTCTAGTCGTGACTTCATTACTGTCTTGAACTCTTGATGGCTTAATTACTCTTGTAACGTGGCATTTTCCTGTGGAATTTTCAAAAAAAAAATTTACATATTTTTAAATTAAATAACCTATGGGTTATTTCAATATACATGTAAATAGTAGTTGAGAAATATTTTAAGCTTTTATTGTTTATAGAAATAAAATCACAATCATGTTTTTTTTTGGTAAAAAATTGTATTGAAATCAACAATATAATGCTGGTATATGTTTTTAAAATGTAAACTAGGGTTCAATCCAAGTGTTTATACAGTTAGATGCTGTATATGTTCAGTTTTATTGAAAAATATAAAATGTCAATAAACAAATAGCAGCCATCACGACCCAGCTTTTGATTGGGTCAGTGATGTTCTCGACTAGTACACAGTCCAGTCTCATTCCCAGTGCTATGCCTTCTGTCTTTTCACGAAACCTGGCCAAATTTTACAGCCATATAAACTATGCAAAACAATTTTTTTTTTCGATAATATTAAATTTTATCAAAATTTATGAATGATACATCTTTTTTATTTCGTGAAATTTGGTCAAATATTGATTTTATTACGAAAAGTTAGTTCTATATGGGAATTTAACATGGGGGAGAAAAAGAGGTGGAGAACCTGGTGGAGTCTAAAAATTAAAAAAAAAATGGAAATTGATTCTGAAATCTAGCTAGATAGCTTGGAAATGATCCAACTAAGAAAAGAAAAGTTACATTTGGAAAATCGGTCCACTCTTTCTGAAATTAGAAAAGTTTCCCATGTTAAATCCCCATAGACATCTTTTTCACAATAAAATCAATATTGGACCAATTTTCACGAAAAAAAAAGTAGGCTCATTCTTAAATTTTGCTATAATTTAATATTATCGAAAGAAATATATTGTTTTTGCATTATTTATATAGTTGTAAAATTTGGCCAGGTTTCGTGAATCAGACAGTAGATCAAGTTTTGGATATCTGTTGACAGGATATTAGATGAATTGTCCTACTGCATGACTGTGAATAACCGATCAGCTGTGTCCACCATGGATGTTGCGACTGATGTCAAGGCTGAGCCGGCGGAGCCAGACGGAGGGGAATCCGCGGTGGACAAGACAAGCTTCCAGGTGAACAAACACCTCATCCCAGCTGCCAACCTGAATGATGCAGACCCTGATCTCCAAGCTCTCGGACTGGCCGTATACAACCAAGATGACTTTGAGCAAGGTAATCACAAGCATGTTTTAGTTTAATAGTATTTTTATACCCCCGGCATTACAAAGTATGCCGAGGGGTACATATATATAGTTTTCGCCTTTCTGTCTGGCCAGATCAGACTGCGCATCTGCACAGTCTGATCAGGGTCTGCACTTGCACTGTTCATATTCCATTCAGTGAATCACATGTCCAACTTCTAACCAGTAGGATGATACTTTCTAGGCTGCTTGAGTACTCTACCAGACCAGGAGCTAGATTTGCCACACATTTCATAAACCCCATTAATACTCTAGCTCATTACATTCGGAATACACCTTTATTGGCGTAATTCTGTAAAGGTATTTTTCGTTATTTTGTTTATTTCTCAATGAATGCAAGGGTGGATTCATTTAGGAAGAAACCCGGCACATGCCCACCACCCCCCCCCACCCTAAAATTTGGTGAGTAAAGATATTTTTATGCCACCGGGTTTCGAAAAAACGGGTGGCATATAGTGTTTGGTCCGTCCATCTGTCCATCTGTCCATCTGTCCATCCGTCCGTCACACTTTTCGGTTAACCACTTTGTCACAGTTTCTCAAATATGCTGCAGGTGGCATCCGCGTTCGACAGACGCATTTCTTGTTTGCTCTAAAATGCGCCAGAACGCAGCAAAATGGGGTGTAGATACCAGTCACCCGAGCTCTGCTCGGTCAACAAACAAACAAACGGTGCCAGTTCGAAAATATAGTAAACTATTTCAATTAAGAAGTCCCACCCCGCCTAACCTGAAATCCTGGATCCGCCCCTGGAATATATATGTTGTGACCACTGATTTGAACAGTCTCGATGCGGCGGTTCATATGATGGTCTCAACATATACTTCTAAGCACATATAAAGAAAATATTTAGAATTTTCCATCCTCAGAACGAAATGACCCACTGACAGCCACATGTATGTGTGTTTCCCATTGCCAGGGGTCATGGAGCAGGTTGATCAGGCGCTGGTCAGAGAACAGGAGACCCGCAAGAAGAATGCATTGAAGAAGGAGCTGAAGTCTATCAATGATGACATACGGTAATGACTTATCTGTACATGACATGGGTCTTGATATGGCATTTATTTTGGATCCGTAATTCTAAACCAATACTTCTGTGCTTGTAATCGAATCTCAAGTTCTGTTTTTGACGGACAGCAATTCTTGAATAGTTTGCTTCAAAATGAAAACAACAAAGTTTAGTGAAACGGCCCCCTGTTCCAGAAATGTAAAGCAAGAACTGGCCAGCCTAGCCACAACACTGGCACAGCTCGGCCAGGGGAAAAGCTTCCTTTCTGGAGGGGCAAACAGGCGGCTTGGATCATCAAAGCGACAGAAAGAAAATAAGGTAAGATAAACATACGTATCATTATTACCCAACTCCCTATATAAATTAATATTACACATTGTTGACTACTTTCCTGGATTCTGACGTGACTGGGAAATAGTTTCAAGTGCTTTGGAAATAGTTCCACGTGCCTGTGGAATAGTAAAAACTATTTTCACCCCTAAAAATCATGACGTCATGACATTTTGTCGAAGATTACGTCATCAAACGCGACGCAATTTATATCGGCCAGTAGATGCACCCCATTACAAATTCACGTTCATTGTATCGCTTGCAGTATATTACAGGTTGGGTATTGAAAACAATTTGTTTATGGTAACTCGGGGGAACAGTCAAAATATATTGCCCGTCGGTGCTGTGACCGACCCGATGCACTATTGCACTCGGCCCTCATCCACAGCACCTCGGGACAATAGTTTTGAGTGTTCCCCAAATTACCATGAAATAACTATGTACCGGTACTGTTAATTTATCAAATTGTTAAGATGAGAGAGTAATTAACTCGGCAGTAAAGTGATGTTTCGAGTGTGGTACAGCAATATCCGGTGAAAATATTGGTGATTCTGTGCTGTATTTATAATTTGGCGAAACTATGTGTACAAACTGATTAAGCGCATTTGGCCATCGGTACGGAAACTAATAAAGATTTACACAAGTTACAAATATGTTCTTAAATTTACAAAATTACACTTTCTGACTACCGCAATAACTTCCCATTGAAGTTACTTATGGCTAACAATATTAATTAATCATTCCAGTAATTTGTAAACTGTTGGCCAATTAGTGTGTTGTGTATTGGCCAGGAAAGTCAGCTGAAGACCCTGGAAGCGAGAAGGAAGACGATACAAGCCAAACTGTACGGGAAACAGCCACTTGAGGATGAACAGGATAAAGGTAGTCTAGCCACGCTCTACACTGTTTGCTATCACAGAAGACCTGTCTTATAGATAGGTTATGTAATAGGAACAGTCCGACCTCTTGCATTCACATTCATATCTTAACCCTGATTCTGACAGGGGTTTCACACATGGGGCCAAGTAATCTGCTGTGTAAGGGCACCGGTCACCAGATCGGGACACAGTCGTTCGGTGCTGAAAGTTTTTATTGTGATTTGTGGCTGTGACTCGAGAAATGGGGCTTATGGGTTTTGCGACCAGTGCAGATCCAGGTCAGCCTGTGCATCCGCACAGTCTGATCTGGATCTGCACTGTTCGCCATTTTATCAATGAAACACCCGTGTTCTAACAAGCAATATAGATCGTCATTAGGTGACATGAGTGTGATATTTTATCAGGAGCTACACTGGTCACAAATCCCTTAAGCCCCATTTGTCCAGTCACAGTCACAATTCAGTGATGAATGTACAGTGCTCCCACCATATAGGTACAATCTCGCCTGTAGTTGACCTTGTTGTTCAACAGAAGGAAAACCTCCATCAATCAATCTATATTTCCAGTTTATGGTGAGATCCTAGCGACATCAGGCAATGCGGACAAGGACAAACTGATCCGTACCGCTGAGATGACTCCATTCGGTACAGTCGTCAAGCAGGAAGCCACAGACGTGGTAGGTCATGAAACAATAAGCAGAAACTTATCACAAATTGAATTATGTTGCATATTAATTCCAGTGTCGTGAGAATTTCTGGGTTTTATTTTGCCAGTACCCTGTGATCATAATATAGTTCATTTAGAACAATGGCTCGGCCATTATTTACATGTAATTGATATTTGATTCTGTTTCATAATTCATTTCAATTGGTGATTTATTGTGATAAATAATAATGTTGTTTGAACCACCGACCACCAGGCACACCCATTCACTTTATTCATCTACTCTTAAGCTTGATTATGACGAAATATGTAAGTTTGCTGTGCAAGATATTCTATCGCGCATACTGTACATACCCCTGCTGTTTATAATCAGCCTATTTCTCATCTTGTATGTATGCCATTGCAATGATGGTTGTTGGGGGCATTTAGTGTTTACCCTGTCCATCCGTCAGTAGCCCATTATAGTTTCCGTGCTGTAATTTCACTCTTGTAGGGCGGGATGGCTTGATAATCTAGTGGATAGAGCACTGTGCATTCAATCCCCGCCTTGGGCATTAATTTCCATCTCCGTCTCTATATGACCTTAGCTGTTGCTGGGACGCTAAGCCATTTCACCTTTCACTCTTGCAGGTTAAAATAGAAGATACCCCTATAGCCGGACCAAGCTCTAGCCAAGATTCAAGAAAAGCACCACAGATAGATGCTGTACGTCAAACCAACATTACTCCCAGAAAGGAGAATTTCTTTGATGAGAAGGACCATCGTCATTACCGTGACAAAGTGGAGGGGGCTTCGAGTTTCCCGGGGCAGGATGTGGACGTCAGTGACGATAACGTGGACAGTGGGGAGGAGTGGATTCCCGAGGATGACCAGTTGGTGGACAGTGACCCAGAGCTGGAGGCCAAGGTCGAGTCAGGGGCCACTAATAAAGGTAGGTGTGCACAGGATGAAATCAAGCAGTCTTATAGGCCGAGGCTGAGTTGTGTGTCTCGACCAATCAACTGTTTGATTTTTGTACACATTTTGAGAATACTAATACATGTATTAGGCTGAAGGCTGCTGACACCAATAAAGGCAGACCTGTAATTTGGGGCATGTGATCAAAATCAAGCAGTTTCATGGGCCGATGCTAACATGTGCTCAGTCTCAACCAAACACACTGATTTTTGAGAATGTGAATATCAAGCTGGAGGCAGTTGGCATGATTAAAGGTTTAATACATCACTTGCTAGATAATCATAAAGAGCACCATTTCTTTTTGAATGGCGATATGTACTGTTTATCTTGGATATTTCAGCGATGAAGAGGCTGAAGCATTATTGTTGTTGATTGTCGCTATATTAGCTGCCTCGGACATTTCAGTGATAAAGAAGAGGCGGAAGCATCAGAAGGCAGTGGGGACTAGCCGCCCGATCTACCACAGCGACAGTGGCGCGGAGAGCCCAGAGGAGAAGGCACCCCGGGCAAAGGCCATCCGCAAATATCGCGATGACGGCAATAGGGACTTCTTTGAAAGTAGAATGAGGTGTGTACCTCAACTGCTGATGTGTACAGTACAGGGGTCATACCAGTTATCCGGACAATCTGTTTATCGGACAAATTAAAATACCTGTTAAGCGCATTCTTTTGATCAGATATTGCAACGAATAAATCTTAAGTCACGCAGGAGCTTGCTGTTTCCATGCCAGTGTGTAGAATATATCACCACGGTAAACATTTTAGTAAAATTTGCTGAAAACATTCCCCAACTCTGTCCACAAGTTGTTTACAACGTCAAAAGTCGCGCAGGGGTTCAATCGAGTGCGCCCATTACGTCATTGCAGAGTTGTTCTATAAATACAATAAATTCGGTGTTTTCCAAGAAGCGAAGTGTGATTGTTTTTGTCTGCAGGACTACATAATGCTCTTTACACTGGTTTACAGGCATTAAAATTATGAGTTCTAGGTTAGAATAGAAGTTATAAGTCAATTATACGTTTGTCCAGATAACTGATTGTTGATGTTAATTTTGGGGCAATCTTACGACTGATAATCTGACCCAGTTTTAAGTGAGAAAGATGGCATATTTTGCTAAATAGTTTACATGCGTCGAGAAAGCAAGAACCGAGGATTGTACGGTGAAAATGTTGCTATTAGTAGCTGCTATTTTAAGAAAAATATCGTAAAAAAAACTGCCATTTTTGTCCTTATCGGATTTTACGATATTTGTGGAGGATCCCCGTCGATATAGCAAAGGTATTTTTATGGTATGATTCTTGCATTTATACATATATAAACTGCTGGATGTTTTAATTTTGACGGGTTTCATTGTATTCGTATCTGTTCAGGATTGCAAAGCACACATACATGTAATGTGACAGTTTGGAGAATTAAACGTCAGGAAAAGTAGGTTTTGAATTCGAATTGACTGTTATAAACTGTATAGAGTCAACACGTGATGCTGCATTTTGTTATCGGCAGTATGTCTTTGGTCAGTGCACAGCTAGTTAGCTGAGATGTATATTACATAAATGTAAATTGTATTTCAGTGACTTCTAGGATGCAGTTTGGATAAAATAGAGGCATGGAAGCTCACACAATCAGATTGATACTACAGTCTGTTTGCCCAAAGCTATATAAATATAACATTTTAGAATGAGCATTCTTTTATTTCGTAAAATGTTGTCAAATATTTATTTTATTACGAAAAATTGAATTGTCTTTGGGAATTTAGCATGGTGGAAAAAGAGGTGGAGGAACTGGGGGATGAGTAAAAAACAAAATTGACTCTGAAATCTGGCTAGATACCTTTTAAATTATCTAACTAAGAAAACAAAAATCAAATTTTGAAAATCGGTCCAGTATTTCTGAAATTAGAAATATTTCCCCATGTTAAATCCCCATAGACGTGTGAAGATGTCTATGGGGATTTAAACGTGGGGAAATTGTTTTCACAATAAAATAAATATCGGACCAAATTTAAAGAAATAAAAAGAAGGCTCATCTTAAATGTTGATAAAATTTTATATAAAAAAAAACAAAAAAAACATTGTTTTTGCATTGTGTATAATAGCCGTAAAATTTGGACAGGTTTCATGAAACAGACAGTTCTTATCGATCAGCATGTAATGACACCAGTGTACAGCCAGAGATACACGTGTCAATAATGACCATTGTATTGCAGTGACTTCCAGGATGCAGAGAGGATGAAGCAGAGACTGCGCGAGGCGGGGAAACTCGCAGAGTCCGATGATGACGAGGAATTTGACGGTGGGCTGCGCGTGCCGGGCCGTATCTGGTGCAAATTATACAAGTATGGAAACCGGAACACAGCAACTCATTGTGTCAATAATGCTTGTTAGGGTGACATCTGAATAAATGAGTAAGATTTATAAGTATGTAATTGTTTACGACTAAAATGTTCGTACGTGTAAATTTAGGATCGTCCGGAAATTTCAATTGATGGATTTACATTTATTGAGCTTAGGCTGCATATGCAGCCTATGCTCAATAAATGTAAATTCAATAATTGTTTACAATAATACATTGTTAATGTGAGATTTACAGACTTTACAGACTATCATAATTTTGCACTTACGAACATTTTAGTAGTACGAAGTTTAGTGAAAAAATGTTTGTACAAAGATTTCTAGGAATTTACTTTACACACTCATATAGTTGATGAAATCTACCACATCTCGCCAACATATACAGTCGAATCCTTGTGATTATACGCGCTGGGCATTTGGAAACATCGGCTATCAGCGAAAATGATAAGCCAATTTTCAATTTTGCACTTAAGAACTCGTCAGTCGTACAAAGTTTAGTAATGTTGGCCCCAGATATGATCAGATGCCCCGTGTCGTGTTGGCAGGTACCAGAAGACGTGTGTGAAGTGGCTGTGGGAGCTGCACTGCCAGCAGGCGGTGGGATAGTCGGGGACGAGATGGGTCTCGGCAAGACCATCCAGGCTATAGCCTATGGGGTGCCGTTTTGGACTTTAATAGCACTTCGTGATATCATCACTTCAAATACATGATATCACCTATTCGAATGGATGATATCACCTATTTGAAGTGATGATATCACCTATTCAAATGGGTGATATCATCTATTCGACACTGAAATGGTGATATCATGCATTAGAAATGGTGATATCATCACTTCAAATGGATGATATCACCTATTCGAATGGATGATATCACCTATTTGAATGGGTGATATCACCTATTTGATTTAAAGTGATGATATCATCCATTCGAATAGGTGATATCCTCACTTCAAATACATGATATCACCTATTCGAATGGATGATATCATCTATTCGAATGGATGATATCACCTATTTGATTTGAAGTGATGATATCATCAATTCGAATGCATGATATCATCACTTCAAATACATGTTATCACCTATTCGAATTGATGATATCACCTATTTGAATTGATGATATCATGCATTTGAAGTGATGATATCACCCATTCGAATACATGATATCATCCATTCAGCACAAACTGGTGATATCACCAATTCGAATGCGTGATATCATGTATTGAGGACGAATAGGTGATATCACCCATTCGAATAGATGATATCACCCATTCGTTTAAATGATAAAAGAGAAAATGATTACTCCATGTTTACAGTAGTCTCGCAGAAACAGGTAAAACAAACAGCAATTTCCGATATTTCCATGCTGTCACAAGGAGATAGTTTTTGCCTCGGTTCTCCACACACAACGTATAATCTGGTGGTTTTGCTGACATTTACTTTTTTATATGACTGTACCGACTATATATGTTACATTATCTAAATGGAAATACTTGTCCCAG
>CM055267.1:59115499-59137299 GCA_029237695.1 Conchocele bisecta
AAAATGTATAGTTTATATAGTAAAAAAGGTGCCTACCCCCCCCCCCTTCTCAAGAATACAAAATCTCCCAAAAAAATGACAATGTCGTCGTATGTGGTACATCGAGAACCCATTATGATGAACACAAAGGTGTTGTATGACGTCATAGTGACGTCTCATACGAGATGCATGTGATGCGAGATGTCACCACCTCTGACAACATGTTAAAGATAAGTCACCCCTATGTTATACAACAATCTGAGTCACCCGACATACATAGCAAAGCCTGTCATACATAGCAAGTCACCACATCTGACGTCCTGTTAGAGATAAGTCACCCATAGGCTATACCAGTCACCTGCCATACATAGCAAAGCCTGTCATACATAGCAAGTCACCACATCTGACGTCCTGTTAGCGATAAGTCATCCATACGTTACACCAGTGGCATGCCATACATAGCAAGCCGGTCATACATAGCAAATCACTACCTATGACGTCGTGTTAGAGATAAGTCATCCATAAGTTATACCAGTGACCTGTCATACATACCAAGTCACCACCTTTGACGTCCTGTTAAAGATAAGTCATCCATAGGTTATACCAGTGGCCTGCCATACATAGCAAGTCACCACCTCTGATGTCGTGTTAGAGATAATTAAGTCATCCATCGGTTATACCAGTGGCCTGCCATACATAGCAAGTCACCACATCTGACGTCGTGTTAGAGATAATTAAGTCATCCATCGGTTATACCAGTGGCCTGCAATACATAGCAAGTCACCACCTTTTACAGCCTGTTAGAGCTAAAACATACATTGGTTATACTCATCATAATGCCTACCATAAATGAGAGAGCAAGCTAAGAGTTGGAGAATTTCCCTAGGAGGTTTGAAACTCAAGAAAGCTATAGGAGATAGGATAAGTGATGCGCGAGCTGTCGTTCGCGAAGGGAGGCTGCGGCGTGCGGTTTTGGCCGGACGACTGCCTGCCGATCCCGAAAAACAATCCGAGAAATTGGAGACGACGGCTAGTCTGCGTGCCACTGCCTACGTGCAGAGGGTTAACATGATCCCAGCGCTCGCACAGAAGCACTCCACAAGGTCGAATACAACAGGATTTATCAAAGTCTGATGGGGATACATCCTAGGAGGAGGAGAAATATCGTCAGAGCTTTGGCAGAGGAGGGTCCCAGTATTCTCGCTGAAGAAGCCGAAGTTAGGGAGTCTGTCAAGAAGGGTAGGAGGAAGATAGTCTGGACCTTCGAGAGAGAGGTAGACGGGGAGATCGCTAATCGCATAATGAATACAATTTTTCCAGAGATGACCACGGCATTTTATCTGAGGTATTCGTGCTCGTATCGTATTAGGAACATCTAGACCGACGATACGATGATCTTTCACAAAATTCACCTTGCAGTTTGTGGATAAACGAGATCGCCAAAGCTGAGAGTTGGATAGCCGATATAGAGAGAGAGGTCGAATGGAGATCGACAAAGTCGATAGACCAAGCACAAAATGGGCCTTCGTTCGTTGGATATCGGTCGAGGTGAAGATGATCATCGATGCGCAACAACTCATCATGGGAGCTGGGAAACTCCTCGATTGGTTAAGACAGAAGAAGGGAATGTATTCCGTCGACACTTACGACACATACTTGTGCCTGTTTAGGGACATAGCCATACACCGTGGAGGGAGACCCGACTGCTGTTGTAGGGAGGCACTAGCTCTGGCTCGCGAATACCTCGGTCACGATTTCGGACCGGGTAGTAAGGGAATCCCCCTGGACGATCTTAAGAAGGTCGAAGAGCATTTCAAGCTGGGCATTCGTGTCTACGAGCCCACCGACGACGGAGTGTGGTACCTCATGAAGTCTCACGCCAACTATGACGCGGTTGGGGAGAAGACCATGACGATAGGAATGTTTGGAGGTCGTTCCTCATCAAGAACCTCCGCATTATGACGAACGAGTACGGGTGCACCGGATGTCAACAACGGTTCACAAAGTCGTGTAACATGCATAGGCACGCGATCACCTGCATGGGTGGGAAGACCGAGGTGATATATCTTGGTAAGAGGATAGAGAGACCGCAGTCGGCATACGAGAAGGCGTTGTACCCTAAAGGTTCAGCGAGTGTGATGTCGATTCAATGGTTGAGCAGAGAAGAGGAGAGGGTAGGAGAGCACATACATCACACGAGATGTGGTCACGGAGGCGAGAGGTGGGTGGCCGGTCGACGGTTACTGTCACAAGACCAATACCGTGTTTCAGTTCCACGGATGCTACTGGCAAGGGTGTCCGAGGCATTGTAGGAGAGGTAACGCGTCATCGCTGTACAGGAGGACGGACATCCAAGACGCCAAGGTAAGGGAGGCGGGTTACGAGTTGGTGGTGATGTGGGAGTGCGAGTGGTTGAATGAGGGGAATCCCCACGATCAACCACCGCCCGAGGAGGAGACGACTCTGTACCCTCACCAGATAGTCTACGACTTCGAGGCTTATCTAGACAAGTCGAAGTCCTCGCGAGCTACCAAATACCTGTATCTGCCGGCCGACATAGAGATGCTGTCGAAGCCTCAGCAAGCGAAGATCGTCTCGTGGATCGACCAAGTCCCTGTGGTGGGGTTCAACTGCAGCAGGTACGACCTGAAACTCATCAAGCAGTACCTTGTCGAGAAGTTGGCGGCCACCGTGACCAAGGTGATGGTCGGAAAGAGGACCAACACGACGATGTTCCTGTTTACCCCCAGAGTTTAGATTTCTCGACAGCATCCAGTATCTGGGACCCGGTACCACCTATGACAGGTGGGTTAATGCGTACGACTGCAAAAGGGTAAAGTCCCACTTCCCATACGAGTGGTTCGATAGCGCGGACAAGCTCGACCATCCGGGTCTGCCGGACTATCCCGACTGGTACTCGACGTTGAAGGGTGCGTACCTTCTGTCGATGTCTGAGTGGAAAGAGTGCAAGAAGGTCTTCCAAGAAAAGGGGATGACGACGTTCAAGGAAAGGTTGCAGAACTACAACGACTTGGACGTCGGACCGTTCCTGGAGGCCCTGACTAAAATGACGGAGTTCTACAGGGGGAGGGGTGTGGACATACTCAAGGATGCGGTATCTCTGCCGGGGGTTTCCCTTCAGTACCTGCCCCGCGGGACGATCGATAGGCGAACACGCCCGAGCTGTGGTCACTGAAGGATGAGACTTACGCGATGATGAAGGAGGGGTTGGTTGGCGGTCCGTCCATAGTTTTCTCCAGATACGCCGAGGCTGGCAGGTCGACGATCAAGGGTCAGGTAGGGAGTCGGCAGGAGAAGATGTGCAAGGCGGTGCTGGCGAACGACGCGCCAATGCGCTGTACCTGTCGACCCTGTCGAAGGACATGCCGTGCGGGGAGGAGAAGATATAGACGTGTTACGGAAAGGCAGTTGTATGTAGACTGTTTCGTGAGGAAGGTCAGGCGTGACAAGTGTTTCGGATTTGCAGAGTTGGATAGAGAGGTCCCGGAAAGGTTGCGAGATAAGTTCTCGGAAATGTTGCCGCTGTTCATTTATCGAGAAGTCGACGAGACCGAGGTTCCGCAGCACATGAAGGACTACTTGACCAGGACCGGGTGGACTAGGGTCGAAGGTCAGAGAAAGCTCGTGAGGACACAGTCCGCTAAGGAGATGATCATATACTCCCCGCTACTAAAGTGGTATCTGGAGCACGGTCTGGTCGTCAAGGCGGTACATAGGGTGACAGACTACACGCCCCAGAGACCGTTACAGTGGTTCATGGAAGATGTCACCGCCGCCAGACGGACGGGGGACGTCGACAAGAGCAAGGCTGTGTTGGCGGAGATATTCAAACTGGTTGGCAACGCGTGTTGTGGCAAGCTGATAGAGGCACAAGAGAGACGCCTGAACACCACTTATACGAAGGATGAGAAGACTGTCGACCGGGCACTGAGGTCGGCGTGGTTCGACGTCCTGGAGGAGATTGGGGAGGCTTACGAGGTATCGAGCAGGAAACCTCGAGTGGTGATCAACAGACCGTTCCAGTGTGGCATAGCGGTCTACCAGTTGGCCAAGCTCCGGATGCTGGAGTTCTACTACGAATTCTTGGACGAGTACGTGGATCGCGGAGATTTCGAACTGATACAGATGGACACTGACAGCATGTACTTCGCCGTGTCGGAGAAGACGCTGGCGAAGGTGGTGAAGAAGAAGATGAAGAGAAAGTTCAATAAGGAGAAGGCCGAGTGGTTGGCGTGGGATGGGTGGAGCAACAGAACTCTTAGACTGTTCAAGCTGGAATTCCAGGGGATAGAGCCATTGCGCTGTGCAGCAAGTGCTACTACATGGTGGTGGTGGTGATGGAAGCGCTAAGCACTCGGCCAATGGGATGTCGAGGAGATCTAACGATCTGACTTGGGGGAGGAACAAGAGCGCTCTCGAAGGGGGTAGGGACATGGCGGAGGACAGGGGATTCCGAATGGTTAACGGTGTGATGAAGACGTACAAGCAGTAGAAGCTGGCTGGGGTTGTCGGCGTACTACGACAAGAGGAGAGTGGTGGAAGACGGGGTAAACACCGAGCCGATAGATAGGTACAAAAAAAGGACTCTGACAAAGGGAAGAGTATGACTGACCTACTATGAAAGACTGACTGAACGACTCTGACGAGAGTCTGACCAAGCGACTATGAAGGACTGACCGAACGACTGCATACGTGTCCAAATTGACAGTGCTTATCTGTGGTCAACTCAGTTGTCAGCGGTGCTAAGAACATGCCACACTTGTGGTAAATTACGCAGCAAGCTTTTCTTAGCGCGTGTCCAACAAAGGGGTCAGTCTCGAGGTCGTCGACCAAACCCGATTGATTCTGGATTGGCAGAAACATACTCGCCGCTGCTGCGTAGAGCTGAATGGCTGCCGCCCCTAGGGTTTTTGTCATCACCAGCCGCGATTCGTATCGGGCATACTATTTCTCAATCTCTGCAACTGGCATCTTATCAACCTGGTCGGTTGTGAGACGTCGCCCCAAATACTGCTCTGCCTGCCTCCCTGCAACCAGTGCAGCGAGCCGTTGGCGCCACTGCGAATCGCGGTTTCTGTCGTGCCGACAGCCGTGTCGGCGGTCGTGCCGACTGTCGTTCTGTCAGTTTCGGCCGTGTCGACAGTCGTACGGACAGTCGGCACGACTGTCTCTTCCATTAGCTGATCGAGAAGTTCGTCGCAGTTCAGTGTACGTTTGATCTTAAGCAGTGCTATTATGACTCGCCTCATAAGTCTAACATATTGCCAAGCGCACCACCCGGAAATTATGATCACCGTTATGCCCGCAGCAAAGCTTGCAGCGGAGCAACAAATTGATTCCCACATTGTTTAGTAGTTGTTAACAATTGTTCAGCATTTGTTAACAATTGTTCAGCATTTGTTCAGCAGTAGTTAACAATTGTTCACCATTCGTTAACGATCGTTAAGCACTGGCTAAGCTGCGCTTAACACTTTGTAAGTAGTTGGTTGATCAGTCTTTAACAGAAGCTTGGCGTGCTTAGTTTTTGAAAGAATCTGTCGATCCTCCAGCCGCTCCTCACGCGTTGGGATAACGTCGTTCTCTCGAAGGCAGTCATCGAATGAGTCTCGGACCTTGCAGTGAAAGAGGCCGACCCATATCATTTGCTCGCGCAGATCATTGAGGACGGCGTTGTACATCTGAGTGGAGATCCATACGCTTTGCTCCGCATGCCGGCCCGAAAATGCGAGCTCGGAGAGCATGTCCTTCATTTTGGTCATTGCCGCCTTGGCTGATCATGAACAGTCGTCAATCACGCACATGGTGGGCTCGCCCTGAAAGAGTTTGTAGAAGACCCGCAGCCACTCGTGGAGCCTGTCACCGGGGTCAACGGCGTAGAGTCAGGGTCATCCCAGATCCACGGGCGTTGCTGATAAGTCTTGTTGTGCCGCACAGTAGGACACAGGATCACAATATGTCGAAAGGCATCGCGGTAGGGGCCCTCGAGCAAGTCCAGAATGAAGACCGTTTTTCCGATTCCAGTCTGTCCGCATATTATGGCAGAGTGGGCGTCCTTTTTTTAGTAGAGTGGTGAGACGAATCAATCATCTTCGCTGTTCAGTTGCGCATCTGTGATGATATGCATGTAGCTCTCGAAATCATTTGTAGCGAGCATTATATAACTTCATTTGGAGAGCTCTCTAAATCATTTGGAGCTGTCTCTAAATCATTTGGAAAGCTCTCGAAATCATTTGGAGAGCTCTCGAATTCATTTGGAGATATCTCAAAAAGATTTAGAGAAGGCATTATAAACTTGATTTGATGCTAGCTCCAAATACTACTCCACGTGGGAACTGGAGGAAAACAACAATAAGCGCTCCCTTCCCGCGCTTTTAAAATCTCTGTACGCATGTGCAGCGAGCCTATTAAAAACTTCGTAACCTTCAATATGGAGTATAATCAGTATATGGATGGAGTATTTATTGATGCTTTTAGGCATATTAAATGTATTTATAGACCTCGGTCCGTTACTTCAACATGTGCTGTAAACATGCTCGACATATGTGTATTCACTACTACACGTGTGACAGGCGACTTCCGGTCTAGGTAAAGTCGCACTAAATTTGGGATGGCACGATTTACCCAAATCTACCCAAATCTTCATGTAATTACTATATTGTTAATAAATAAAAAGCTATACACATTACAATAATGATTTTTGGACTGTACTTACATAATATCTGTCATTAATTTGCATATACCAGGGCATTTTTTAATGTTTTGATGCAAAATGGAAATATTTGTACATGAAATAAAGGGAGAATACCGCGATTAACTTATGCTAGGAAGCCAAGGAATATAATGCACTTTATAATGGCTAAATGGGAATGATGATTTTTGATTGAAATACTCATAAAAACAGTATAACCTCTCTAATGTTGACATCCAAGGAGACAGTGTGTGAAAACTGTTATGTCAACTAGTATAATTATATATTTATATACGGTAGTAATATATAATTTAAATATATAAACTACTAATATTTTAAAACTAATACTGCATTAATATGTATATGTGGCTGTGACTGGATAAATGGGGCTTATCGAAATTGTGACCAGTGCAGGTTCTGATTAAATAGATCCCTTCTGTAGCCTGGTAACGACCTACATTGCTTGTTCGAAGCATGACTGGGGGTTTTATTTATGGAATGACGAATGTTGCAGATGCTGATCAGACTACGGATGCACATGCTGAGCTGGATCTACACTTGTCGCAAAACCCATAAACCACATTTCTCCAGTCACAACCACGTTATGTGCGATATGCAATCATGGTCGATGATAACATATTATGAAATATGTGCTTTATTCTTCCTATGTTTCGGTCAAAATGTGGTTATTATATGATATACTAATGATATATTGTAGAAAAAGTATATAATATAATCATAAATGTTATTTTTAATGAAGATTTGGGTATATTTGGGTAAATCGTGCTGCGTAATTCAATGCGTAATTCAATAATTCAGGGAGACATCGTTTTCATTGTTTCAAGCGATTTAATGCTAGCACCAAATAAGATATATATTGATAGCTCGAAATTAATTAGAGATAGCTCGAAATGATTTCGAGAGCTCTCCAAATGATTTCCAGAGCTGTCAAAATGATTTAGAGATAGCTACCAATGATTTAGAAAGCTCTCCAAATCAAAGTTATATAATGCTCGCTACAAATGATTTCGAGAGCTCTCTAAATGATTTCGAGATATCATTAATTGATTTCGAGAGCTCTCCAAATGATTTCGAGAGCTCTCCAAATGATTTAGAGATAGCTCCAAATGATTTAGAAAGCTCTCCAACTCAAAGTTATATAATTCTCGCTACAAATGATTTCGAGAGTTCTCTAAATGATTTCGAGATATCATTAATTGATTTCGAGAGCTCTCCAAATGATTTCGAGAGCTCTCCAAATGATTTCGAGAGCTCTCCAAATGATTTAGAGATAGCTCCAAATGATTTATAGAGCTCTCCAAATCAAATGTTATATAATGCTCGCTCCAAATGATTTCGAGAGCTCTCCAAATGATTTCGAGATACATGTATCATTAATTGATTTCGAGAGCTCTCCAAATGATTTCGAGAGCTCTCCAAATATTTATTGCTAGCTCCAAATATTTGTTGCTAGCTCTAAATATTTAGAGCTAGCAATATATATTTGAGCTTATGTAGATTTGGCGTTCCATATGATATACCGCGTTTTCGCACTCTTGCGCGCTCTTCCACAGGTCTTGGTAGCAATGGTAGACGTCGCTGTCCTCGATCGACATCACCTCATTACCAGAATTCTTTCTTGACGATGGCGTTGCCCAGGTTCTGGACGACGGTTCGGTCCGCGTCTGTAGACGTCAGTGAAATAGTGAAAGCGAGGCGTACATTCCCCGGCACCATATGACGTCGTTAGCTCCGAGGTTCGGAAAGCGGGCCAAGAGCTGCTGGTTCTGATCGATCGTCGAGGGGTTGTTCGTAATGACCACGCTCTGTCTCACGCCTTTAGCCCCGAGGGGCTCCGCAGTCTGCGGTATGGATTGAGTTTGCGCCGTATTGACTTGAAGACATCTTCGAACAATACTATTCAACCCGTCTGGTTTTCTATTCAATACATCAATTACCGATGCAATAAATCGGAACGATGGCTGGTCACTAATTAACATAAACGAATTCGATCGCACTACGGGTGACCGAGACGATTATCTCGATGGTGACGAAACGACCTTCGTAGAGCTGCCAGGAACTTCAGCTGCGGGCAATGTTGACGATATGTGGGAGGTCCCACCTGAGACTCCGGCATGGGCGGGCGGTACCGATATTCCTGCGGGGATTGCCAATGCTGATCTGGAGCCTCCCGGCGAAACGGAGTCTCGGGTGAAACGGTGGGAGAGTGTGGTGTCTAAATACGGCATCAAGGCCACGTTGGAGTTCCGCAGCACTAAAAGAGGAGACCTGTGGGTAAAATTGGGCAAAAGCTGGAAGTTGCTGACGTTCAAGAACGACCCGGCCCAGTTCCTCAGCGCCTCTTCCGTGAACCGATATGGAGTACTCCTCGCTCGAGCTCGCTCTTGGAGTGATCGAGGACCGGTCACAGCTGCCTCAAAAAATAGTAAAAGCCCTCCAGTATACTGACGAAACGATGGCGAAGACTGCCGACGAAATAGAAACGGTCGAGCTCAGCGAGTTCCCGCGCGCAGCCACCGACGCTATTCGCACAATGGAGACCACGTTCAGCGAAAATGAGATAGACGAAGATGGTCAATCGTTAAATCTTCGCGAGGTCCAGGGACTTAACAAAGCCCTGCAGACATACCGGGGCTAACTGGTCCGTAACCTCTCCAAACTCACGGTGCTGGATGAACATATCGCGCTAGAAAAAAGAAAACTGGAAGAAGCCCATGACGATAGTGGAGCGGATCATTGAACGTCTGCGGTCGTTGCGGGATCAAAGAGAAGCTCGCTTGGAGGCTGCCTCTGCTAACCGTGAGGCACTCCGCACCCAAGTAAATCGGATCCACGAAACAATCTCGAGTGTCCTGCATGAGGACACGACACTCGGTGAGCGCCTTCGCACTCTGTTTAGAGAGCAGGGCTTCACAATAGTAAGCATCCTCACAGCGCTCGGCATGATTATATCGACCCTAGTTCTAGTTATCACGCACCAGCGCCCGTGCCAGCCGGCGGAGCCAAGCAGTGGGTAAAAAAAGAACTAAAATCCCTCGCCAGTCTCCTGGCTAAATTAGCCGGAAAAGCGGCTGACGCTCTGCCTGGGCTGACAGGTGGTCTAGTCTCCTTCTTGCTATCTATATTATAAAAAACGACCGGATGGCTTGCCGAGAATGCTTGGGCTTTAATCGTCGCGATCGCCGGTCTCCTACTATTCGCCGCCCGAGAGTTCCTTCGGCCAAAACCAAAGCGCGAATAGTCCGACCGCCACGAGGGCGACGACGAGCGCTAATGTTTCAGCCTCGTGGGCATCAGTTCCAGCAGTTGGAACAACGTCGGTACTTGCTGGGGCACTTTGCGCTGGAGTACTTTGCGCTGTGGCAGCACTTTGTACTGTTGCGGGTGCTTGCGGTTTGATGAAATCGGTTCCAGTTGCGGTGCACTTGATGATATCCGCGTTCACGTTCCCGTTATGGCCGATCTTTTGTTTGACGGTGGCGATTACGATCTGATTATTGTAACCGTCAACCCGGTCGTCTCTTAGTATCATACAGCTCGGTGCCATATACAGACCTATTCCAAATACATAGTCTACTGGGGTGCCAGCATACTGCAACACGTCTTGATACCACTGGATCGCTGCCGTGAGGTCTACCGGAAATGAGATGGTGTCCTCGAAATTTGCCAAGAACTGTTTCTGGGTATCGAACACCGTTCCTGATCCCAGTATAGCAATGCGCGCTTGCGCCTGTGCACCGAGGATGGCCCAGACGTATGTCCGAATGGAGTCGTTGAGGCGAGGAACCCCGGCCTGCGTAAACCCCAGACCCTTGTCTAACATAAATGTACCCCAAGCGGCCTGGACGCCAGGAGCCTGTTGTACATAATCAACGTGAGCTCGTTTCGGAGGTTGCCAATCGCAGGATGAGACACCGCACTGCAGGCCGCCAGACACTTCCAGCCAGTGCTGCTCGGAAATGCTTTATGGCGCCAGTCCGCGTCTTTTGGGACCTCAAACACCAGACCCTTGTCTAACATAAATCTACCCCAAGCGTCTTGGACGTCAGCAGCCTGCTTTATATAATCAACGTGAGCTCGTTTCGGAGGTAGCCAATCGCAGGATGAGACACCACAGTGCCGGCCGCCAGACACTTCCGGCCCGAAGGTCATCGTTGCGGGGTCAAAATTCCCGGCGTTCCGACTGAAGATGTGGTCGCCGGAGTGATCGTGCCTAAAATCCGTCGGTGTCCAAATCCCGTGGCCCCGAATGAGAACGTCCCCTATGCCAGTGCTGCTCGGAAATGCTTTATGGCGCCAGTCAGCGTCTTTTGGGACCTCAAATTAGTTACAAAGCCATTCGAACGCCCTACGGTCGTATGCGTTGTAAATGGGATTCCAGCCGTCGTCCTGCGGCAGACAGATTTTCTGTTCTTTGAGAATCCATCTAATAATGTATTACACATGCAAGTTGTAAACGGCCCTCAAGAAGGGATCCTCAGCGGCCAGATGGTCCTGAGAGGAAACCCCGCATCCGGCTGTTGCGCACTATACGACGAAGCTGAGATGATTCTGCCAAATCTGCATCGGCGTTGCTTTCTACCCGTTCACTGTATCGATAGTCTGGATCTTGGACAGCCTATATTTTTCAAATATGTCGGGGAAGTTGGTTTGAAAGCCTGTTCCATCTGTTGTCACTGTTGTCACTGTTGTCACTGTTGTCACTGTTGTCCCAACCGGGACAACTGTTGAGCTGCGAATTTGAATAGTGGGGTGCACCACGCCTTGGTATCCATGGATATCAAAACAAATATTAATATGTTTGCTACGCTCACCAATGTTCAAAGGGAGGCTTGCACGCTTCAGAAGCCGATCGACAACTCTTGCGGGGAACGCCGCGCCGGCATCAGATCAATCACCTTCACAGTCTGATGGCGAAATGTTGAGGAGTACCAAGGGTTCGGCTACATGAAGACCGAACCACCGGTAGGTTTACAATTACCACCAGGTCTTTGGAGTTTGAGAGTGCTCCAAGCTTTTGTCGCGTCGAAGCTTGATGGTCGAGCGAGCCTCGCAATCTCGAAAGCCACCGGACTCGCAGAACAGGACGTTCCCGTCGCGGGCGCAGCCAGCAACGATTGGGCGGCAATGATAAGTATAGAGAGGAGCGTAGATCAGGCTCGCAGAGACGCGGCTTCGGTGGTTGCACACGTGCAGCGATTGCAAGCTCGAAAGCCCATCATAACAGTTTGGGCCGAGGTGCGGGGTGCACTGAGCACGGGGGCTTACGAATATTCATTCGGCTCCAACGCCATCAACATATATACGGGATACACCATGGCAGCGCCCGGGATGGTTCTGCGAATGTCAGTCTGCTCGGTCAACTTTCGGGGACATGTTGTTACCGAAGTCCGAGTGAACCTCGTCCTGAACGGGGAATAGCAGGACTATGGCGTCACCAAGCACGCGGGGCACAGGTCAGGGTTTACGATATTCGATGATGACACTCCAATTACAGTTTCCGTCGGTAGTGTTATTAACATTTTAAAACTCGTATCATTATGACTCTTATATACTACTTGGGGCTCGGAAATGTTTTATGTGTAGTGTCTTAAAAGTATGCTATTTCTATTGAGATTCATTCTGTGAAATGTGGTGGGAGTGTAGCGCAATTCACAAGGGCGAAACTTCGTCCAGGATAAGGTAGCTTTTCATTGGGACATTACACAATTGATTCCTGGTTCATTCACGATAGCCCATGCAATTCACTATCTGTTCTAGCACGCAGCCTTCGTACATATGTCACGGTACGAATCTAGTAACTCAGGACAGAGGATATGTATCTGTGCCCGGTTAGCTCAGCCGGTAGAGCGACCGCCTTGTAAGCGGGAGGTGCCGGGTCGAGTCCCGGGTCGGGTGCATATTTTTCTCTTCCTGGTACAATTTGGCGCACAACTGACTGACTGACTGACTGACACCTATACTCCGAGATTGTACCACAGATCATCACTAATCCCAAAGAAATATGTAATTCGAGGACGAATTTCAATTTGGCGGGGAGTATGTCACGGTACAGATCTAGTAACTCAGGAGAGAGGATATGTATATGTGCCCGGTTAGCTTAGTCGGTTCGAGTCCCGGGTCCCGGGTGGTGCATATTTTTCTCTTCATGTTACATTTGGCGCCCAACGAGGGACCGTGACCGTAACATATACTCCGAGATTGTCTTACAGATAATCACTTTAGCAAAACAAATATGTAATTTCGAGGACGAATTTTGCGGGGGAGTATGTCACGGTACGGATCTAGTAACTCAGGAGAGAAGATATGTATTTGTGCCCGGTTAGCTCAGTCGGTAGAGTGACCGCCTTGTAAGCGGGAGGTGCCGGGTTCGAGTCCCGGGTCGCTGCATATTTTTCTCTTCCTGTTACACATATGCATATACGGCGAATTTGAGGTCATTCAGAATAGATGGGAAGTAACTCTCTTGTAAGGGAATAATTAGTGTTGATATGTAGGATACAAACTCATGTTTTGCGGGGAAAACAATGCCATCCAGCCTTCAACTTATCGAAAGTATGCGTACCTATTTGTATGTCAATGAGTGTACATTATTATTTACATAATTAATATGAACAAATTGGCCGACATGATTTGCACACCACTGATGTTATTTTTTTAATCTTACATTAAAGGGTATGAATTGGCTCGAAGACCTTTCGGTGGCCGGATTAGCTCAGTCGGTAGAGCATCGAACTGCGGATCAGGAGACCCAGGGTTCGATTCCACCTCTGCCGCTACGAATGGTCGATTCGGCGTGTCCTTGGGAAAAAACTTGCTAGCCTAATCCTATCGGATGGGGACATGCAAGGTCATCGAGCCAGTACCGTCGTTAAATGAAAGCATTTACATTTACATTCGAAGAGCTTCCAATCCCGGGCATTTAAGCCCAGAAAGTGTCAGGCCAATGACCGTTGGCCCGTTTGTTTCCGAATGTACTAATATCTGCCATACAGTCGAAATATGTGCATTAAATGAAGGAGGCAATGAGGTGGTTAATTTAATCTAGCTAGTTCATTATCCTATCGCACGAAGCTGGTATGTCAGACCATGAAAAGGGATGAGAGTGAGTGCATCTGATATAAGGAGACTCAGCCGTAACAGTGTTATCCTATATGATGATGATATTTGAGGGTTGATCAGGGCAAAACATATCAGGCAGGGAATGATCGATATTGGGTTATATTAGACATCTACATTGACCTGATATATTACCTTGACCTAAAATGTGACAGTAAATGAAAGAATAACCTGTGAAAAGATGGTAAACATTTATTGTATGTTGTTCGGAGCTGTAAATATATAACATTCACTGGAATTTAGTTTATTTTTTGTGAATTTTATATTTTTCCTTGACCTTAATGAATGACCTTGGCATCTGACATCCTGAAAATTATTGAAAAGCATATCGGTATCCTAATGATAATTGGAAATAACACATGAAACATGTTTTTATATTGCTTAGTACCAAAGAAATGTCTATTTTAATAGTATACTTTTATTTTTGGCGGCCATCTTGGATTTGTGCTGAAAATTGGCATTTGCCCTGGGATGATTTTCGGGTGGATTTTGTTTGTGTTATTATATACTGTCAGTGAATGCATTTCTGGTGAGAAACCTTTGTTAACATTTTTGTCCAACCTCAGTGATTGTTTAGCCTTCTTTGCTGGGACTGCCCGATACCCACATATTCTTTTGTGAATAGGCCCACATTGCCCGATACTTAGATTCACGATTTCCACTTTACAGGTTTCTCTATACCACTACACTTTACATATACAGATGTAGCTAACGGTATACATGTAGATTTGCGGAACTATGTTTCTCTTTCTGGCACTAAACGTTAGCTATAGATAATCCGTTGGACGTTCACATTTATACTTCGCTATATTCTTATTGACAGTAAATGCAACAATATGAGACAATACTAAACAAACCAAATAAAGTTTGTATTAGCAAAATTGCTTATAGTGTATACTGTTATGTAGATTTGCATTTTTATTTGTTACATTCTTGTAACCAATATTTTTTGACATCTTTAGATCACGAAGAATAAAACTGGGGTTGGTTCCAATTGTTTTTCGACAATTCCTTTGGCCGCCATCTTGGATTTCAAAATTGCCACCCTGAAATGCTATATTAATTATATATACACTTCTAATACACGTAGAATATTGATTCTTCTTTTCGTGATAATCATCTTTTGACACCACACAACAAAACCCGTGTTATTTTAATTTGTACAGGTCCCATGTAGGCCATCTTAGATTTAAAAATGGCCGCCCTGAAATCGTATACTATATATTATAATATTCATATCTATATTTATAATGCAGATAGAATGTTCATTTTTTCGGCTATGCATTCTACATACTTCAAATAATAAAACTGGGGATGGTTCCCCTTTTTCTGATAACTGGTATGGCGGACATTTTGTTTTCAAAATGGCCTCTATGTAAATACTATTTCTTGTGTCTTCATTACGTACTGTCTTTAGTATTTATTGTATTTATAGTTAGGTTGTGTTGATTCTTTTGCTAAGTTCTTGGATCAAAAGTTCTTTGTATCATCAAAGAAAACATGAGTTGTTCCTATTGTATTCTTATTTTCAAAATGGCTATCTTGAAAATCATATAATTCTGATATAATCATGAACAAATCATTTTTCCCAGACTATGATCATTATTGAAAGTAAAATATATATGACTAAAGTCAATTTCAAGTCACTGTTTATGACAAACATGTTATATTTCAAAATGGCCACTGTGTGTATGCAGGATATTTCTTAATTATGGGTACAGTGCGTTCAGTCAGTTCCATCACCATCTGCATTAGAGTCTACATCTTTTTGGTGCTCATGAAAGTCAGTGCTGGCACAATCACACTCAAAATGTGGTCAAGGGAGTTGCTTACATAAAATATATACCCTACCCTATACAAACTTGTATGCAGGAAAGAGTAGCAGTATGTTGTGATTAAATTACTTTTTCGGCATTAAAACGTCTTGTGCACATATTCAGTATGTGTAGACGATGTGTGTAAAATGGATTGATTGCCAAAACACAGATGGAGGGGTTGAATACACTTTATACCTAATATAGAATTGCCAGTGGATGCAGGAAACTTGAAAAAACGGCCACGTTGAAAAAGGCAGTATTGTTCCATGGTCATTAGGCTATCATTAATTACAATTACCATATGGTCTGAAGAGAACACAACTTCTGTGTCAATATAAAAGTGATCAGTGCCGAAATAGCGTTTCACTAGTTGAAATTGTCATCTAGGTCTGCATTATGGTGTGCCACAAAGGCAAGCCAATGACTAATGCATTCATATCATCGATTCTCGCAGAAACTTATACACTTTGATTGAACAGGAATAATGAGGCATGTTTGGTTGTGTGTACGGACTGACTGTTCAAGTGGAGTGAGATCACTTGCCTCTCATGATATAAATACTATAGTCATGCCGTCACAGATTACAGGATATTTTACTGCTGTTGAAGCAATATGGCCTGTCAATGAAACACGTGTCTGACAAAAACATACTAGTTAATGATACGCTAACTCAAGAGTCAGTAACATACATATATTCTAAAATTATTAAGGGTATGGATTCACAGGTACATGTAGTATTCGCGAAGTTACCGGTCAGTGATGACGAGTTGCTAGAAATTGCAAAATTGACTTGAGTAAGATGCACAATTGATTCTGTTAGAAAGAAACGAGTCTAAAAGGATCAACTCAGTTTCAGAACGCAATGTCCGCAGAAATTTCAATAAACAATATATAAGTGTAGCTAAAATGCAACAAAAGTAATGCTTTAAATAAATTCTGTTATATTCAAGTTTGTAAGGGTCATAGAGGAATGAATATCTAATACAGAAGCTTTATCTAAAATTCAAGATGGCCGCCGGTTTCCATAATGGCAAAAATTGCTGACAATATTATATATTTAATGAATTAATGTAATGTGACTCTGCTGTTTTATATAGAACTACATATGTGTCAAAGAACACTGAATAACATGATTAGTAAGTTGTATCTCGAATCCATCAGCCAATTTTCAATTAAATCCGAGTTCGCTAACTGTTGGTTGTAGATGTTATTATAAACATCTCTTCCATCTGTAGACAATTTTCACTTGACATAAATGACCTGAGGTATATAATAAAATTAGTAAACACAACTGAATCTCAAATCCAAGATGGCTGCCATCAATCATTCGGAAACAGATTAGACATGTAGATGTAGAAACACATACAAGATAAAATAATAAATATTTACAGTTTGTGCATGTACTGTTTGGATCAGGTTTATACCACACAAACTCTTTTTTTCAGGCAGCTTTCACTGTTGGAATGTATTTAAGTACCATTCGAAAGTATCACACAAAATGTTCAACTTAGTAAAAGTTATCAAAACAAAATTAGATGGCATAAAAAAACAATTACAAGTCAGAAATACAGGCACTTGTAATGCAAAAGACCTTTGAGGAAATGAAAAGGGGCTGCCATCTGCACATGACACATACAGCTTAAAACATTTGGCACTGACGCTGTGAATGCTAACACAATTGTAACTGTCAGCAGTACATATCAACAGACAACCGGAATGAATGACGGAAAAGATGTACACTGTACCGTTCAGCAATAAATGTATACCGTATAATAATAAAAATATTCATATACCAGTCACAAATAATCTTATACAATCTTATAATGTATGCGAAGATGCAATGTATACATTCCATGGTAATATAAATCATCACATACTAATAATTTATAAGCACATCTTGTAATTGTGTAGTACTTGCAATGCATATTATCTTATGCATGACATTTTGTCATAATGCAAGCATATTCGTGTATTGTTCTATATATTCAGTATCTGTCTCGCAAAGTCAAGTTTAATTCAGAGAAACCCAGACTCACTTAATAATACCAATCGCCGACATGAACCCAACACAGCTATATTCGTCAATTTATATTGTCATTGCATATTATTGGCGTCATTGTATCAATGTTCAAACTCAGTCAACGATATGTAGCAATGTTTCTATTAGTAGGGGATAGTGTTATAGTCACCATTATACATAGTAGCGGATGAATCATATCTCGCTGTAGCTAGACTAATTATAAAAGAACGTAGCGTTGACCATTATATCGTGATGTATGCCAACCATTATGTATTTGTGCACTGAATTTCGTCTCGTCTCGTATTAGTTTTATTATATCATGTAATGTGTGCAATATATAGATTTACATGAATTATTATTAGCCGATCTATTTATAGATCGGCTATATATTGGTTATCCATCGGTTTGTGAAAAAGTTTGTAACCACCCTTTTCTCCTATATTCGGTAATTTACAAACGCGCAATTTGTTGTATCACTTCCAAATTACATCAACCGGATAATTTTTCATTTTTGGCCATTATCTCTGTTTAAAACTTTAAATGTAGCGAAATAACACCATTTGGCTATACATAAACGTTTTAACTACAAGAGTTCGGCGGTTTGCAATTTGTCTATAAATGAACGTTTTGACGTTACAAACCGGAAGCTCCGCCATGTGCAAAACACGTCGAAGTTTGACCTAAATTCAGTTAGTTAGACGCATAATTGTTGTGAAGTGTTCTGTATACGGATGTAGTCATCGTAAATATCGCGAAAGGACACTGGAATAGTATAGATTGCCTGCAGTAATCACAAATCAAGGTGTGGAATGCGAGATTCGGATCGGAATCGTAAATGGCTGGCTAGAATTGGACAATAATTTGGGCACAAGAATATCCAAAATGTTCGGGTGTATTCGGCGCATTTTGTCAATGGTAAGTCCTTGATATTATAAAGAATCCGATAGTTCTACTTGTCAGCTGGTGAGACAATGTAAGCTGGTGTAATCATTATATTGTGTGTTAACCCCACCCATAGCTCCAGATAAGCTGCGTATTTGCGTAAATACCCAATTAAAATTGCCAAAAACCCAATTGAAATCAGAAGTAGTGAGTATCAAAAAGCAATGAGAACAATTGTGGTACCTTTATCATGCTGCAGAAAACAACAAACAGACCACAATATAGCATATTTTTCTTATTTATCCATGAAAACACATCCAAGGAGACACTTCTAATGAAATGCCAAGATATGTTTTCATTTCGAAACAAACTATTCAATAATTGCTGTCTGTTGATGTGTAAACAGTAGTGTGATTTAATTTTACCCAATTAAATTTTTTTAAACACCCAATTGCTTCAGAACTGATGGAGTAACAATACTCAATTATTAATTCCTTATCTGGAGCACTGCGGCCACCCACTGAATTATAATGTTTGACACCCGTGCTGTCACTGTACTTAACATGCTTAAGACGTGCGAGATGGTGGATTTTGATGGACCTCGGACAATAAAAAATTGCAGTTCGAGTGAAATTTCATGAAAAATGTTTACAGATTTTGCGATATTTTCTGTAAATCCTGCCATACGTTGATGAAATTCTCAGAGCAAATGCAGCATGTCACCATGTTGTCACCATTCAATGTTATTTATGAAAAATATTTACAAAATTTACAATATCTTTCATAAATGTTTGTACATGCAAAATCACATGGCGCATGTCATATGTATTTCTCCTCAAAAGTGCATGTAAATGTTGTGACCACTCATCTGAACCGTCTCAGTAAGAATGTTCAGATGGTGTATGCAACATATACTTCCGAGAAGAAATAATACAAATAAGTTATTATATTGTAACTAAATGTGCAAAGTTATAATATCCGACAAGTACACAAGTACACATGTATTTATTTGTTTTTAATATATATCATGTATATGTTTCAGGAAAGAAGGCAGAGCTGTATGACCATCTTAGCCCAAACTGGGCACCATCAGTTATTCTGGGCGGACAAAAGCGAGCATCATCTACATCAAGATATGATCGGCAGCAGGAAAAGAAGAGAAGGAAGCCAGCTGAATCCACAACTATTGTTGGACCTGATCACACTGAGACGGGTATGGATATGGGTGACAGCGTTGATGAAGACGGCGTTCCGTCAAAGATTGATGTTGATGGTCCACTCCTGGAGGCTATGTCGCTTGAGCTGCAGGAACTGCGTACAGAGAATGGGGAGCTGAAGAAAAAAGTGGACCATTTGGAAACTAAATTCACTGCAAGTTATTTTAAGGGTAGTGACGAGAAGGTGAAACATTTAACAGGATTACCATCATTCACAGTTCTATCTATATTGTTTAATTTTCTGGAGCCTCACCTGCCATCCAGTCTGGTCATGCCCAAATTGAAGGTAATGATATTGACATTAGTGAAATTGCGACTAAATGCAGGGCCGGATCCAGGATTTGAATAAAGGGGGGGGGGGCGTAGGTGAGGGGGGTCTGGGGGTCCTCCCCCATAACATTTAGAAAATTGAAGTGCCTCAGATGCATTTTCCTGGCATTTGAGAACAAAATACTCTTAACATTTACCCAAGTAAAAATACAGTAAAAAAATCATTGCTTCGTCAAAAATAGGGTTAGAAAGGGGGGGGGGGGGGCGTACGCCCCCCACGCCCCCCGCGTACGCCCCCCCCTACTGGATCCGGCCCTGAAATGTGTCAAATCTCTTTCTTGCGTATGAATTTGACACTACTCAATCAACAATATCTATACTTTTTACACGGACAATTGACTGTATGTACAAGCGGCTAAAGAAACTCATAAGATGGCCAGAGCGCGAGACATTGAGACAAACCATGCCAATGGAATTTAGGAAGTTCTTCGGACACAGGTGTGCAGTGATAATTGATTGTTTTGAGGTATTTATTGAGAAACCAAGTGGCTTGAAAGCCAGAGCAGAAACCTGGTCTTCATACAAACACCACCACACTGTGAAATTTCTAATTAGAATTACTCCTCAGGGCAGTGTGTCCTTCATATCGAAAGCATGGAGTAGTCGTGTGAGTGACAAGTTTGTGACAGAGAACAGTGACTTCCTGTCCAAGTTATCACCTGGAGATTTAGTGTTGGCGGACAGAGGATTTGATGTCAAGGACAGTGTTGGCTCGGTAGCTGCAGAAGTGAAGATTCCAGCATTTACGAAAGGTCGTGATCAGCTATCCCCTCTGGACGTGGACTCAACGCGTATTTGCCCACTCAAGAATACATGTGGAACGGGTTATTGGTTCAGTTCGACAGAAATATACTATATTGAACGGTTGTCTTCCCATTAATTTTCTCATGAACAAGGATAAGTTTGGTAAGACGGTCACTGACAAAATTGTTACCGTTTCGTGTGGACTAGTAAATGTGTGTGACTCAATTGTTGATTTTAACTGAACCAAATTGATCTACACTGGTCCTTGCACTTCTTCGTGTCCTTTTGTAAATACTGAAATCTTCTTTTTCTGATTCACTTATTTCGCAATCAAACATTTACTTTTCTAGGTATACTTTATCATTTATTCCATTATCATGATTATCACATAAAGCATGTAATAATAAAGTATAAACACTCGTAGTAAGCATGATATTTCAATGGTAATATGACCAGTGTAGGCACAGATCAGCCTGCACATTCACATACAGGAGTGTGCTAGTAGATTAATATCCAGATTGATCAAACCCCATAAGGCCTTTTTCTCAAGCCACGGTCACATATACTTTTCTATATTTGTGATGCACCGTTAGAGAAACAGCCCATTTACTTCACTGGTGCTGCACTCCGTGCCGATGGAAATATTTCAAGACAATCCACTTGAAATATACAATAGGCGCCAAAACAAATGTTTCAAGACGAGTAGTAATTTTACTGATTTTTTAACACTCATCTAGAAACATGTTATAATGGCGCATATTGTATTTTTCAAGTGGATTGTCTTACTTTTCACCGGCGCGGGTGCAGACCGTGTAATAATGTAATTAAGATGCGCCATAGTGATTTTGTACCTACAAAAATGGGCGTAATTTCATAAAAAAAAATTACAAAATTTACGATATTTTCCTGGAATGACACCGAAGGTTGTCGACATTTTCAGAGCAAATGCAGAATTCTATTCC
>CM055267.1:59137799-59210469 GCA_029237695.1 Conchocele bisecta
CAGAATTCTATTCCGCATTTGCTTTGAGAATTTCATCAAATTTCAGCATATTTCATGAAATTGTGCACCTGTTTGTAGGTATAAAATCACATGGTGCGTCTCGATTATACAGACAGTATATCTGCATTGGCAATATATACATTGACGATTATACAGACAGTATATCTGCATTGGCAATATATACATTGAAGTTCACATACACTCATACAGTACTTGCACACCAAATTAATCACCTTTTTCTTAAATTCTTTCATATTTCTACAGTCTGGGTAATAGGTATATATATAAGATTCCGGCATCTCGTATTAATTTATGGCACCCGGTGTTTTTATAAGCTTGAATGTATAAGGTTTCCAAAAAATCCGGGTGCCACGTTTTTAAACCAAGTTCAAGGTCATTTAAAGGTCATTGAACTTTATGCTTGACGGAAGTCGAAAATTGCCAATATATGAGCCAATAGGTAGGTCATGGTCCTTAACTTGGAAATTGTGTAAGTTGTTCAAAAACATTTCAGATGGATATATATTTGTGTAATGCTAAGCGCCTTCACCTATATTCAAAGGTTAATTCTTTCAACTGGAATAATATTGCAGTTAATATACTCCATTGTCAGAAAACTCAAAATGGCCGCCAAGCAAATGGCAAATCAATAGTAATTTACTAAATATAACAGGAAGAATTTGGTTTGGGAGGAAATCAACACTTCTCTCACTTTTCCCTGAGATTCCGTAACTACTAAAATGTGGACATATATTGAATCCTGATTTGATCGGCTAATAACATCATGCTCTCCATGACGTTTCATTCATGCTTTCTGTTTCCATAATATATGTTATCTACAACACAATTCACGCGAGTGACTATTTAGCTTCCGAGATCACATTATATTGAGATATGCATACATGTATAAGTCACTCAAACACCATATTTTATAAATCCGGTTATTTAGTGAGCCTGACAAAACTGCACTACATGTTTGCACCGTTCTACTTGCTCATACAATAAAACACGTGTTGCAATAAAATGAGCCACTCTCCAACAAAATATATATTCACATACACAAGAGTGATTTTGTCATGTGCTGCACTATATAATACGCATCATATGCATACAATATGCACTTCCAGACACACACAACTCCTGCTCGCATGTCCTGGCCATAGTTCTCCATCCACATGACTGTTCTATGTATCTCTGCACATGCTATCAACCCCAACTATTACATACAAATATTTGAATATGCTCGACTCTTTTACATCTGTAAATCACATAATATCCACAGGCGCGGATACAGGGGGGGGGGGGGGGGGGGGGGGGGGGGGGGGGGGGGGGGGGGGGGGGTGTCCAGGGGTCCGGACCACCCCCCCCACCCCCTGCTCCCGGCAAAAAAAAAGAAAGGCGAAAATCTACAATACTCGAATAGTTGGATGACTTTTTTCGTGGCCTAGGTGTCAGGAAATCGCATCTGCGGCGATCTGGCATCTAAAATTTTCCTGGGGGAGGACCCCCAGACCCCCCTACTTTACCATTTCGCGATCGCGGAGGTCGGCTATGCCGAATTTTAATTACAGACCCCCTCCCTGCAATTATTTCTGTATCCACGCCTGATCCATTTACAAAAGTGTATTAATTATGTTAGCCTGGTCACTTGTATGCAATCAATTATTAATCCTGCACAAAACCAACATACAATGTGTATGTATCTCATGCATGCAATACATATACTTATAAAGCTCATTCTAAAATAACATCTATCCAATGGTTGATGCACACCGTTCATCTGCTCAGTTATTTTAATGTCACTTATAAAGGAAACATATGCACACCGTTCATCTGCTCAGTTATTTTAATGTCACTTATAAAGGAAACATAATATGCACATGGAATATATTTTCCAGCAAATTATGCATGAAGGAATGCCATCCACTATGTTTTGTTAATTCGGTGATTCTGTTCCATATCTGTTCCCAATTTTCATTTTACATTCCACTCTTTTTCTTATAATATGTACATGTGGTTAACATTATTTTCAGCATAAATTCCAGGATATCATTTGTAATGCATTTCAGTTGTAAACATTAGTTTATGGCATTCAACATAGCTAGAAAACCTGTAGTATAATAGTGCAACGACACACATTCTGCAAATTATGAATTGGCCATTTATTTCAAAATGAAAAATGCCATTTTAAATTTGTACTAAAACTTCCATATTTGGACATTTATTCTTCTATGATCCTTGACAGAAAGTTGAATTATAACTTTTAAATGAAATTGTGTAAACTTATATATTATCCGCCACATTGCTAATATATCTTAAATTTGAGATACAACTTCTGTATTTTGCTATTCATTCTGCCATGACCATTATAAATGTGCATACAATAGATAGAACAAAGTCATAGAAAAAATGTAGCTTCCATTGAAATTTAGCCATGTTTTCCAATATAGCTGATGGCGGCCATCTTGAATATGAGATACAACTTCCATATTCTGATAGCGATTCGTCCATTACCATTAGAAACTTGCATACAACAGAAAAACAATTAATCAATCTTGAATTGAATTTAGCTGAACGACGATTTACTTTCTGACACATTTTCCAATCTTGGATTTGATACGACTTCTATATTTGATAATAATGCCGCCATGACTCTTAGAAGCTGGCATACAATACATACATTTGAATCTTAACTTTAAATGGAATTTAGCTAAACTTACATATGATCGGCTATTTTTTTCCAATATGGTCACCGGCGGCCATCTTGAAAATGAGCTATAGCGGGTGTCTTTGGATAAAAAGGTTTCTTTGTCCCTTCGGTACTTCCATACCAAAGGGGACCTTTGCATTATGACTTGAAGTCAATAGTCACTTAACAAGCCTACTATGATTTAACTCGCACACGAAAGCCAAAAATGTACATGCGGGCCAAACCAGGGATACCAGAACTCCAGTAAGGATGAACCCAATCGTTAACATGGTTAAAGGTACATGCCCACTCAGTAGGCACAAAACTTTCTTTATATCAGAAACATCATCTGAGACACTTGCTGGCAAAATAAACATTCATTCACCATTACCCCAGGTATTGATTGGCGATAACCGTGTTTCCTTTACATGTTAACGGACATGAACATTTATTCTCTATTTATTTTTTAATGTGCAATGATCATACATTATAATCGGTCAAACATTTTATTTGTTCAGGTGACGCATTTAATTAGTATACATAATTAAAAGATATCATGCCTCAAATAGCCTGATACCACCGCGAGTCACTATCACACAGATTACTAAATGATTATATCAGTATAGCGGGCACTCGTAATTTTCAGAACTGGTGGAATAGTGACACAATTATACATGTATTTAATTCCTATAAAGAACAGTTTGTGCCTACTGAGTGGGCATGTACCTTTATCAAGGTGTATGATCACGTGGTACTAACAACAACAACACGTACTGAAACTTCCAGAATCCATCCGATTCAAAGTATGTATTCTTTTATATTGTCCTTATTACGTATGGGATTTTGATGAAATATGGCGCATCAAACGCATCTTGTTAAGCTGCATTTGGTGTTCTCTGTATTTTCGCACAAACTTATGTCATTTTTGCGAAGAATCGATTTCCGTGTCTACCGACACGGAAATCGATTCTTCGCAAAAACGACACAAGTCTGTACCGAACTCCCTGGACCACCAAATGCAGCTCTTGAAGACACGTTTGCTGCGCCATATTTCATCAAAATCCGTTGCATATTAAAGACAATATCAAATAATACTTACTTTGGAGTGGGCGACGTTGTTGTTGTAACCACGTGAGCATGCACCTTGTTCCCAATATGATCCCAATATGCCGCCCGCTTTGATTCTAATCCACACCCGGGCGTTACCTAAAATGCTGAATTAAATTTTGTCGTCTGTTGTTTATTTCTTATTTTCCAATTTTCTCGTAAAAAACATACTTTGACAACAATAATTTCCCTAGTTTTATCGAGAAAGAAGACAAAATATAAGACAACAGCAGACAATAAATGATGGTTCCCGCATTCTAAGGGTTAATAGAATCATTACGGTAATTTCTGTACCTACCTGGAAGCACGTACAAATTATATTGTGATACACACTAGAACCGATCTTACCTCAGACTGAAACACATGAACTTACACACACACATGTAAGATATTCTGGATGAGACTAGCAAGAGAAAGAAAACATACTTAGAAAACATTAAGTACTATCTACACAACAAAAGTAATACTAAATGAACTGCATGTATGCTAAAGAGGGCCACATTTAAACATAATTGTTATAAGCATGATGGGTGTTTCATTGATGGAATGACGAACAGATCCTGATCAGACTGTGCGGATACACAGGCTGATCTGGATCTACACTGGTCACAAAACCCATAAGCCCCATTTCTCCAGTCACAGCCACATAATACAGGTGTTAGTAGCTACATGTTCATATGAACCTTTCATAAGTATCTGGCTGCGTATAAAGTAAGAGACAGTATTACATGTAAAATGGTCATTGTAAATTCCGTGGGTGGGGAATATATAGTTAAAACTACTTTGTTTTAATATTGCATCATCTGTTGTAGACATTATTTAATCAGAATATAGGCATTCACTATATATTACAAACACTAGTAAGTACAATTACTTCGAGCCATTTCCCACCCTTAAATATAAGAAAAAAAAGTACAATTACCATTGTTGCAATTAATAGACACCGAGAGAGATTTGCATAATGAGACATATAGAATAGTTGTTACCATCACTAAGTAAATGCAAAGCGGACGGACAGACGAACGAACACTCGGACACACTGATTCTGAAGTGTGCACGGACAGCTATCGGTAGTGCCTAAGTAGTTGCATATGCATTTAAAGAATGTATAAGTAACTGACAGTGCATAACATAAATTAAATGAATTACATGTAAAATTTCCATTGTAAAATGTGTGGGTGGGGAATGGTGAAAAATAGTTTGTTTTTAACATTGTATCATAGACTGCAGACATCAGATAATCGGCATATATGCAATTAACATGTCTAATTAACACTACTAGGTACCATTGACACGAAGAAAATACAAACGTACCATACTTTTATGAAGTTATTAAGGTAGGTGTTTTGCCATTGAAATTCAGTGGGTGGGGAAACAGGGTTAAAACGTGCACAATTCTTCATCTGAATTAGCAGATATTATTTAATTGAACATTATTCCATTGTATAGTTATGAACACATCAGAAAACATACAAAACTGCCATATCGGTTGTTTCTAATGATAAAAAACAGTCGGTTTCCAATGAAAAATGTGATTTTTTACAATTGCGAAAAGTCTGAGGGTGGTATACTTCAAAATGGTGCCAAACATCATTCATCCAGCGGATTACAGAGCGCAGACATACGGCATAGCACTCGTAATTGAATGTAGTTTCAGAAAAAAATATGTCTGCAATAATCTCACAGGGGGGGGGGGGGGTGGGGGGGGGTGGGGGGGGGGTGGGGGGGGGGTCGTTCTAGCTGACGGCCTATATAGTATAAGTATACTATTGGTATTTGCATTTTGAACACTTCCAAATATGTATAGATGGTGAAACCTCATACAAATCAGACAAACCTTTTTAATAATTGTCATAAAATTAACTGTGAATTACCCCTTTTTACCAGTGCTTTTGCTATAAAAATGTGTATGAGATACCTACTAATGTTGTCTCTTTAAATTAATACAGCAGAATGCAGGAAATGCCATCTAGAATTCACAAAAAATCGGGGGGGGGGGGCATGCCCCCCGGACCCCCCATAGCACTCCCTCACTTTACTCGGGTCGACTGCCGCCTCCGCAATATTAATTTGCTTCCGACGCCTCTGACATATGAAGGCGATAGGTTCTGAAGTGGTGCCGGTAGGTATTTTATTACACATCTGGAAGACTGGGATGCTATGTTTCCTATCAATGGTCCGAGTTTTCCACCTGTGAACATGGTGAATTAATAGAGATTGACGTTCGATTTTGTGCCTCCAGAAAAGACAAACAAAAGATCTAAATTTGCTTTTGTTCAGGTGATGGTAAGGTGTTGATTGTAACCTCAAAGTCTTCAGAAATGAAACATTAAATTCCCATACATTCTTCTACATATATCATAAATATGAAGGGTGGTATGAGGTAAAGTGTTGAAGTTATAAATATTATACCACAAACTTCATGTGAAATCTTGATACCGCCAACAGAAAAGCAGAATCTATGGCACTTTCTCTCTAGGTGGAGCTTACATGTACATGTAGCATAATTTATTAATTTAACCCTTACAATGATAAAATCAATGTTGTCTGCTGTTTATTTTATATTTTCCGTTTTTGCTCATCAAAAAACATGTTTTGACAACATTTTAGAATCATTTCCATTGGAAATGATTCTAAAGTGCCATTAAACCATGTTTTTATTGTGAAAGACGACAAAATATAAAACAACAGCAGATGACAATTTATGTTTCCCGCATTCTAATGGTTAAAGCAACAGTATTTTGTTGTAAGTAAAAAAGTAAAAAAGAATTCAACATCAAATTGCAGGTCATACATGCACAGACACGCGCGATTCAAAAACATAACAGCACTATATACAGCACGAATAATGGAAATACATGTTATCTCTTTGCATGCTGGGAAATTTGTGGGCTATAAATAGTTCAAAAATAGCAGATGGCAATTCATTATATTTTCTTTTATTTCTACTTATAAATGTCATGAATATGTCTTGGAATTTCATTAGAATTGTGTCCGGAGGATTCTAATGAAATTTCAAGACATATTTACAGAGAGAAATAAAACATATGCTCCTAATTCGTTTGGCGGATATTTTCACCGCTAGCATGCAAAGAGTTATGTACATATTGTGACCACTCACTTGAACCCGACAGTTTAACTGGTAGCAATGTTATCTACTAGTACAGATATGACAAATGTATATATACACGTACATTCTTGGTTGATTTATTGGTGTTTAGCGGCATATCATCAGCTATGGTCATTTAAGGCAGGGCCAACGGGTTTGATCCCTTAATTAACATGCTACATTGGGCGCGGGGGGGGGGGGGGGTATATTCAGCCCTGAAATTAGAATAACCTGACCTGGTTCCACGTCCAGACCACACCTTAGCCCACTTACCCTAAAAGTAATAGGATTAGGAATAATCGTATTACTCATATAAGGTGTATAAAAACATTCAACTCTTACATACAAGAATGCCAAAGACGTACCCGAGGGCCAAACATGGTCTCAAGTCGGGATTCCGGTAAGGAAGAATCACACTCGTTAAATTACTCATCGCATGCTCCCAACCAACCACCACACGTACACTCATGAATAATTACAAATTACATTAACGAATAAGTACGAAAAATAACCATAGAGAATTAAACTTTGTCATCTGCTGGAAATGTTTTATTTTCAATATGTCTCGATAAAAATCTTAACGCAAAAATTAAAAACAGCAAACGACAATTTTCGTCTCCCATGTAGTAAGGGTTAATAACCCTAAATATTTGGACACAATTTGTTTCGGGAAACCCAGTTTCCCAAAACAAATTGTATCCAAATACATTGTTATTATAATATGCCAGTACAACCATACTAACCCTAAATATTGGGACATATGGCTGCATTGACCATAAACGTGACTAAAGTTTTCTATTTTCCATTTTTATCATCAAAAGTATGCTTTGACAGCACTTTAGAATAATTTAATTGCTTTGAAATTGAAAAATGATTCTGAAGTGCTGTCAAACCATGTTTTTATTGAGAAATAAGGCAAGATATAAAAGCAACAGCAGACGACAATTGTTGTGTGTAGCGGTCTAAGGGTTAATCAAACATTTTTTCAGCACATAAGAATCATCTCTGACTTTAATGTGCTGGCAACACATGTTCAAGTACATGTACAAATGGGGGGAAATCCCCAAATCAGAACTGAATATTTACAATAAAAAAAAATATATAGTCAGCCCTGAAATCAGAATAATCCTGATCTGATGCCAGGTCCTCGCCACACCAGCATGACTTGAGTATAGACATTAATCATCGGACACATTCACATTTCAGAGTCACCAGAACTCATTCTTTATTGAAGGAGTAAGTGAAAAATGTAATTTGGACTTAGCCCCTTTCTTCCACTGACCCCTTCATTTGTATGAAGTCCTTATAGACTTAGCCCCCTTCTTCCACTGACCCTTTCAATTGTCTGAATAGCTAACTGTGCAGGCAGATCCTAAGGAGACTGCACAGATGATCAATTGCTTCACTCTTCATAAAAGTTATAAGGAATGCCAATTTAAAACCACTTACAGTGGGGTCAGCGTTTAAGTGCACACACGAACCAACACGACAGGTTGGTTCCAACCTGTCGTGTTCGTTCGTGTATGCACTTACACGCTGACCCGACTACACGGTATTACTGCAGGGTTCAGGAAATCTAGTATAGGGCGAGGAAACAAGGAAACAGACTAGTGGGCATTTGGGAACGATGACGCACAAAACAGACCTCAAGATAAAAGGGGCATGGATAGATGAATATCAAAGGAACACACGACATACCCAACAGTCTATGAAAGGCAGCAGACATCCAGGATACATTTTGTGAACATACCGTATTTATTCTAATAAACGCCCCAGGGGCTATGCAATCCGTGTGAAAGTAGGAAAGTAGGATCAAAATGTTATTTTCGCATACAAAAGCCATTTTAAACAATGTTTTAAATGGCTTTTGTATGTGAAAATATCATATTTAGAATGCAAATATGGGAGGGGGCTACTATTAGAGAGGGGCTATTATAATAAATACGGTACTAGACTGTTTCTCTCTTTGATTGTTCGTGGTGTGGGGAATCAGTTATAGCTATATATATATATAACCTCGGTGTCAATTACATGCGATTACAACAGGGAACTAATCATACAAGCTGCACAGTTAACTCTGCATGATAGCGGTGAAAATATCCGCCAAACGAATTAGGATTATATGTTTTATTTCTCTCTGTAAAATTAAATATGTCTTGGAATTTCATTAGAATTGAGTCCTCAGGACTCAATTATAATGAAATTCCAAGACATATTCATGAAATTTACAGTGAGAAATAAAATAAAATATGATGATTTCTTGTCAGATATTTTTTAACTATTTATAGCCCACAAGTTTCCCAGCATGCAAAGAGTTAAATGCAATAAGAAAGATGGCACATCCACTTATAAGGCGGTTGCGGGAGAAATGGGCTTTCCAGTGTAGATCCAGATCATCATGTGCATCCACACAGTCTGATCTGAATACTGTTCGCCATTCCATCAATGAAACAGGAGTGTGCTAGTTGATCAGGAGCTACACTGGTCACAAAACCCATAAGCCCCAATTCTCCAGTCACTAAGCACATTTCTGGCTAATCCAACAGACACTTAGTTTACAGATTCTCATCCCTATCCACCCATGATATAAGTTACAAATTACTTTTTGTTATTTATACGTGCATATATTTTAATAAAATATACAAGCTTTGGGTATCAATACGATATGTTGAAGAATACGTCGATACGTGGGTTCTTGGTAACTGATGTATAATAAAATATAGTAATTATTGCTTTTACAATAGTTTTAAACCATTATGAATAACAATACATAATAAAAGCCTCCCTTCCTCACCACATTTTATTACCTTTTTATTTTTATTTATTTAACCCTTTCACCCCCAGGTAAACTGGAATGGATTTTGATATGTTAATTTTGCAACAAATCCCATGGTCACAAAATGATTTTCAGACTAGTCCATTTATGAAAAGGGGATGTTTTTGTTCTCAAACATATGAAAATTACTGGCAAAAAGTGCAGATACTGATGAGACGGCTCGTCACGAGCCTGCTCATCTGGATCTACACTGTTTTCCAATGCCACTATACAGGCCTGTGGTGTTGAAAGGGCAAATGGTGTTTAACGGACTGTCAACAGCTATGCCCATTTTAGACCGGGTTAATTGGATCGAAACCCGTATTTGACCTGTATGGATGAGACGAAAATCCCAAAATCAGAACTGAATACTTACATAAAAAAATATTCGGCTTTGAAGTAACCTGATCTGGTGCCAGGTCGTCCCCACTCCAATTAATTTTTAATGAGAATCTATTAATTAATTGTCTTTGGCCTTAACTGTACTGGAGTTAATTGCTGACGAGAGAGTAATGTGTGTGAGCCTGAATACTAATCATAATGGCGGCTGTGTATGTGAACGTACACAAGACACACAACAACAATAGGGAAAGTTTTCCACTCTCCAATTGATATGTATATTGTTACATGTATATTCCCGGGCTCCAGATAAGAATAATGTTCACTCTATCATTTCTGAAGCAATTGGGTATTTCAAAATTTTAATTGGGTAAAATAAAATCACACTACTGTTTACACATCAACAGACAGCAATTATTGAATTAGTTTGCTTTGAAATGAAAACATATCTTGACATTTCATTAGAATTGTCTCCTTGGAGACAATTCTAATGAAATACCAAGATGTGTTTTCATGGAAAATAAGAAAAATATGCTATATTTGTGTTCTGGTTATTGTTTCTGCAGCATGATACAGGTACCACAAATTTTTTATTGCTTTTTGATACTCGCTACTTCGGATTTCAATTGGATTTGTTCGCCAATTTTAATTGGGTATTTACGCAAATCAGCAGCTTATCTGGAGTTCTGAATTATTCTAATTATATTCCCATCTGTAATGTAATGTGTTAACCATTAAACATAAACATGCGGTAGGTATACATATAGCAACAGGGGTGTCAAAATGTCAAAGAATGTTTATATCCACCAGAATTATACGTTGTCACCACTCATCTGAACCGTCTCGATGAGACGGTTCAGATGAGTGGTAACAAAATACACTTTTATGGATAATGAAATGAAATATTCACATTTGTTTGTGAGATACAATGCTTGGCTTAATGTGGAACACTCAATTTGTATCACTTATTTCAGTACATGCGGAATACATTCTAAATTTCAAAATAATTTTTTTCCAGTTTTCTTATTTACATCAAAATAATGTGTAATGGACATGTATCTTCATACACTATTAGATTAAATCTATATTATATTAGATTAAATCTAATAATATATGTCTTATGAATGTGCATGTATGAAAACCAGGTGTCCATCAAGTGTAGTGTAACATGGTTAGGTTACAAACATCTATCATCCATCCACTAAGTAAATATATTGAATTTGTAATCAATTAGTTTATAAACTAGAAAATGTTTTCATAGAACTCGGATGCCCAACATATCGCTTTGATAGTAAACGAGGCAAAATGTCAAGTCCAAAAGAGGGAGATAATCCATGGCTCAGTGTCTAAGCAAAGGTAGAAATTCACTTTGTGCATCTAAACACCATAAAGAAGCTACATGTACATACCAAGCATCAAACCTCCAGCTATTATGTTTAGAAGTTTTACAAGTTACAAGGCAAAATTGTGAAATTCTAAGTCGAAAAGGGGGAGATAATCCATGACCCAGGGGTCGAATCAAAAATCGAAATAAACTTTGCGCATCAACTCATCAATTCATAAGGAAGCTACATACAAAGTTGCAGGTATGTAGCTAGTACGGTTTAAAAGTTTTACAAGATACAAGGCAAACTTCGGAAATTTTAAGTCGAAAAGGGGGAGATAATCCATGACCTGGTATCTCACCCACAAACAAGGCGATCAACACGAAGGTCAAAGTCACCAACGTCAAGGTCACAATATGAGGAAGTCCAAAATTATTGATACGAGTGTCACGGTCACCAAGGTCACACAAAGGACAATGGGTAAATAGCCATCAAAGTGAGGAAGCTATTGGTGAAGTTTGGTAATGATCTGATCCAAAATTATTGATACGAAATTCAAGGTCACCAATGTAATTACACTTGACGGATAGGTATCAATGTGAGAAAGCTATTTATGATCTGGAGATATTCTACATGTGGACGTATGTCCAAAATTGTTGACATCAAGGTCAAGGTCACCAAGGTCAACGTCAGCCAAATTACATTGGTGGATATCCGTCAATGTGAAGCTATTGGTGAAGTTTGGAGATCATCCGACAACCAGATCAAGAGATATTCAACATTTATATGTACGTTCAAAAAAATTAACATGTAGGTCAAGATCACCAATGTGAAGATCAATGTCACCAAATTGACACTAGATGGATACATGTAGCTATGAATGTGAGGAAGATATTGATGAAGTTTGGTCATGATATGAGATATTCAACACTTGGATGTACGTCCAAAATTGTTGACATCATGCATGGTCAAGTTCACCCGAATGACACTGGTTCGATAGCCATCAATGTGACAAAGCTATTTATGAAGTGTTGTAGGATCTAACGGATCAAGATATATGTGAAATTTGGACTATGTCCCAAATTTATGTCCCACAAAGGTTAAGATCACCAAGGTGAAGGCCAGGTCATCAAATTCATTGGATGGATAGCGATCAATGTGAGGAAGCTATTGATGAAGTTTGGTAATGATCCGACTAACGGATCAAGAGATATACAAAATGTGGACTATATCTAAAATGTACGGCAACTCAGGGCAGCTGACAATATTACAAGAAGGGGCATAATCTGGCATCCAGAATCCATCAGTTCTACAACTCAAACTTGATGTTCCCGATAATGTGTATCCTTCATTACAAGCAAATTACATGCTATGTACGTAACCTCATTTACAACATGGCCATTAGTTGGTGGTTCAATGTGCCCACATGTAATTTGCTTGCATTCAAAGTTCCCGTCAGTCCACGCCGCAGCAGAGCAGACGTATGTGGCATCATCTGCTCCAAGCTTGGGCTTGTACACAGTGCTACACTGGTACATTACCGTCGTGCCTTCAGGTATGGGCGTGGATCCAGGCCAGTCATGACTGGCGTTAGGAATGCTGGGTGGTACACCACAATCACCCGATACGCATATAACTCTTGAAATAAACCAGACTTATGTATGTGACGCAACAAGCGAAAACCTCCCATATCTAACAAGAGTTGTCAGAAGACAACGAAGCTCGCCTGTTGGCAGCCTTCATTCAAACTTGTGACAGTTGTATAAAAAACATGACTATTATATAGCTTGACCTTGGGATAAGGGGTGTGCGGTGGACCTTGACATTGAGGTCAGTGGTGGAAGGTGGGTCATGGATTTGATATAGCATGATATAGCATATTAAGATGAATGCATGTATGAAATAGCAATGCGCTCCCTGAAAAGAGAAGGAAAACAAAATTTAACCCAGGGTTAAGTTTATGAACACACTAAGTTGGTGATTTTCTATAGCATGATAGCTATTCACATGAGGAATGCATGTATAAATGTGCTAAGTTTGTGACCTTGGCCTTGGCGAAAGTGGTGGGGTGGGGGGGGGGGGGGGTGGGTCATGGATTTGCTGTAGCACAATAGAGTATCATCAGATGAATGCATGTATGAAATATGAAGGTGTTCCCTGTAAAGAAACAGAAGTTATAAAAAGAAATTTACTCCAACGTTAAGTTTATGATGTTGATCTTGGGGAAAGGGGTGGGGTGGGACATGGATTTGCTGTAGCACAATAGAGGATCATCAGATGAATGCATGTATGAAATATCAAAGTGTTCAAAGTGTAATGAAACGGACGTTACATAACATTTACCCCAATGTAAAGTTTATGAACATGCTAAGCTTGTGACTTTGACCTTGGGGAAAGGGTTAGGTGGTGGGTTGTGGATTTGCTACAGCATGATATAGCGTCATCTGAGGAATGTATGTATGAAATACCAAGGCGTTCCATCAAAGGAAACAGTTGTTATCAGACATTTACCTCAACATTAAGTTTATGAATGTGTCAAGTTTGTGACCTTGACCTTGGGGTAAGGGGTGGGCGGTGGGTCATGTAATTGCTATAGCACGATAGAGTATCATCAGATGAATGCATGTATGAAATATCAAGGAATTCCATGAAAGGAAACAGATGTTATAAGACATTTACGCCAACGTTAAGTTTATGAATGTGCTAAGTTTGTGACGGTGACCTTACAGGAAAGGGATGGGGGTTGATCATGGATTTGCTATAGGACGATAGAGTATCATCAGATGAATGCATGTATGAAATATCAGGTGTTCAAAGTGTAAAGAAACAGAAGTTACACAACATTTACCCCAACGTTAAGTTTATGAACATGCTAAGTTTGTGACCTTGACTTTTGGGTAAGGGTTGGGTGGTGGGTTGTGGATTTGCTACAGCATGACAGAGGGTCATCTGAGGAATGTATGACATAGCAAGGCGTTCCGTGAAAGGAAACAGACATATACCCCAACATTAAGTTTATGAATGTACTAAGTTTGTGACCTTGACCTTGGGGTAAGGGATGGGCGGTGGGTCATGGATTTGCTATAGCACGATAGAGTATCATCAGATGAATGGATGTATGAAATATGAAGGCGTTCCCTGTAAATAAACAGAAGTTACACAACATTTACCCCAACGTTAAGTTGATGAACATGCTAAGTTTGTGACCGTGACCTTGGGGTAACGATTGGGTGGGTGGTGGGTCATGGATTTGCTATAGCACGATAGAGTATCATCAGATGAATGCATGTATGAAATATCAAGGCGTTCCATGAAAGGAAACGGATGTTATAAGACATTTACCCCAACGTTAAGTTTATGAATGTGCTAAGTTTGTGACCTTGACCTTGGGGTAAGGGCTGGGTGGTGCGTGATGGATTTGCCACAGCATGATAGAGTGTCATCTGAGGAATGCATGTATGAAATAACAAGGTGTTCCATGAACGCAAACAGAAGTTATCAGACATTTACCCAACGTTAAGTTTATGAATGTGCCAAGTTTGTGACCTTGACCTTGGGGTAAGGGATGGGTGGTGGGTCATGGATTTGCTACAGCATGATAGAGGGTCATCTGAGGAATGCATGTATGAAATAACAAGGTTTTCCATGAAAGGAAACAGAAGTTATAAGACATTTACCCAACGTTAAGTTTATGAATGTGCCAAGTTTGTGACCTTGACCTTGGGGTAAGGGCTGGGTGGTGGGTCATGGATTTGCTACAGCATGATAGAGAGTCATCTGAGGAATGCATGTATGAAATAACAAGATGTTCCATGGAAGGAAACAGAAGTTATAAGACATTTACCCAACGTTAAGTTTATGGACGACGCTGACGCCGACGCCGACGACGCCGGGGGTATGCCATAAGCTCTTCTGCACTTCGTGCAGGCGAGCTAAAAACGTAACATAACAAGCAATGAGGTTACAAAGTCGGCACATGTAAGTCTCGGCCCACTTTTAAATGACTACATTTTGGATGAAATTTAGCATCAGCTGCAGTGGACATATACATAAATAAACTAATTAAATCCCTGACCACAGGAATGTCCAAAACAATGAAGAAGTAAAAAGCAGATAAGACAAGAGCTCTGCGGAGCAAGATGTCCCGCCTGCCACAGGCTCCTGTGTGGTAATCACAGATGGGGTAGGCTGGCACTCAGGCACTGTTATACTACCATCATTACAAAGTTCCGAGTCGACTGTATTAATCTTGCTTCCACCATTCTTACACGACCACGACAGTTTTTGTCCATGCTTGATGTAACCACTGGCATCTACGTTGTTCAACTGTACAAGTGACAGGTCCGCAGCAACATGACAGTCACAGTAGCAGGCCATCGATTCACTAGACCAGCCAACTCCAGTACAGGACACCCCATCGTTTATTGGCCCAGCCGCGGATGTGTGATCCGCATTGCAGACTAAATATAGCAAGAGAAGTTCTTCTTCCCAGGCAATCTGATTTATGCAGCTCGAGTTCAATCCTGGATATGGGCTGCAAGTAATGTGCGAACAAGTTGGTAATTGTGTCCACTGTCCATTTGCCTGGCACTCGACATTCGGGAAACCTTTAGCAATGTATCCATCGGTACACATGACTTTAATTACACTTGCATACTCCGTTCTAACACCATTTATACTGTAAGTAAGCTGTGTGGTTGCATGAGCAATGTCCGGCAACTCAGGGCAGCTGACAATATTACAGGATGGGGCATAATTTGGCATCCATAATCCATCAGTTCTACAAATCAAATTTGATGTTCCCGATAATGTGTATCCGTCATTGCAAGCAAATTTAATGTTAGATCCTGCTACGTACGTAACCTCATTTACAACATGGCCATTAGTTGGTGGTTCAATGTGCCCACATGTAATTTGCTTGCATTCAAAGTTCCCGTCAGTCCACGCCGCAGCAGAGCAGACGTATGTGGCATCATCTGCTCCAAGCTTGGGCTTGTAGACAGAGCTACACTGGTACATTACCGTCGTGCCTTCAGGTATGGGCGTGGATCCAGGCCAGTCATGACTGGCGTTGGGAATGCTGGGTGGCTCACCACAATCACCCGATACGCATACAACTCCTGAAATAAACCAGACTTATGTATGTGACGCAACAAGCGAAAACCTCCATTATCTAAAAACGTGACATAACAAGCAATGACGTTACAAATTCGGCACATGTAAGTCTCGGTCCACTTTTAAAGGACTACATTTTGGATGAAATTTTGCATCAGCTGCAGAAGACATGTAAATAAATACAGAGCTCCAGATAAGCTGCGTATTTGCGTAAATACCCAATTAAAATTGCCAAAAACCCAATTGAAATCAGAAGTAGTGAGTATCAAAAAGCAATGACAAATTTGTGGTATCTTTATCATGCTGCAGAAAACAATAAACAGACCACACATATAGCATATATTCTTATTTTTCCAAAACACATCTTGGTATTTCATTAGAATTAATGAAATACCAAGATTCTAATGAAATACCAAGATGTGTTTTCATTTAGAAGTCAATTATTCGATAAGTGCGGTCTGCTAATGTGTAAACAGTAGTCTGATTCTATTTTACACAATTGCTTCAGAAATGATGGAGTGACAATACTCAATTACTAATTCCTTATCTGGAGCCCTGTAAATAAAATAATTAAATCCCTGGCCACAGGAATGTCCAAAACAATGAATAAGTAATAAGCAGATAAGACAAGAGCTCTGCGGAGCAAGATGTCCCGCCTGCAGCAGTTTGATGTACATGTACATAAAGAGCTGTAAATAACCGATGCTAAATTTATATACCAGACATTTTTGAAGTCCGTGACCTTGACCTTAGGGTTACCGGACACCATGAACTTTCTGCAGATGATGTGGAATGTTCTTACAAATGCATGTATTAACTATTAAAACATTCCATCAAGGGAAACAGAAGTTACAATAAATTAACTCAAGCGTTAAAAACTGAGCATTTTCCTAAGCCCGTTACATTGACCTTGGGGTTAGCGGGCACAATGGACTTTCTGTGGAAACTGCCGGATGTTGCTATAGTTTACACCCAAGAAGTATTAAAGCATTCCATCAAGTGAAACAGACGTTGTATAAATCAAACCCGGAATTTTCTAAGCCCGTGATCTTGACCTTTGGGGTTAGCGAGCACCATGGGCTTTCTTTAAAATGATGCGGGATGTTGTTCCAAATGCATGTATGAAATAGTATTAAAGTATTCCATTGAGGGAAATAGAAGTTACCACGAATTAACCTGAGCATTAAGTTTTAGAAACATAGCCAAACGCAAAAACCTAACATTGAATGCATGTGAAAAATAGGTCAATGAACCATGAAAACAAGGCCAAGGTCACATGGGCTCCCTCTGCGTAAGATGGTTACACCACAGTGTTGATGTATACCAAGTTTGGAGGTCGCAGGTCTTGTAGTTTTCCGGAAACTAAGCTAAATGCAAAAACTTAACATTGAATGCATGTAAAATGTAACGTCAATAAACCACGAAAACTAGGTCAAGGTCACATGGGCTCCCTCTGTGGTTACACAACAGTGTTGATGTATACCGAAGCATTCCATCAAGGGAAACAGAAGTTGAAATAAATTAAACCGAGTGTTAAGTTTTCCAAACCCGGAAATTTCTAAGTCAGTGACCTTGACCTTTGGGGTTAGCGGACACCATGGGCTTTCTGTAGAATGATGCGGGAAGTTGTTACAAATGCATGTATGGAACACTAAAGCATTGACTTGAGGGAAACAGAAGTTACAATGAATTAACCCGAGTGTTACATTTTAGAAACAATAGCAGTAAACGCAAAAACTAAACGTTGAATGCATGTGAAAAGTAAGTCAATGAACCATGAAAACTAGGTCAATGTCACATGGGCTCCTTCTGTGTGAGATGGTTACACCACAGTGTTGATGTATACCAAGTATGGAGGTCATAGGACTTATAGCTTTCTGGAAACTGAGCTAAACGCAAAAACTTAACGTGAAATGTTGACGCCGCCGCCACCGCATACGCTGACGGATAAGCTATGTCTATGTCCCGCTTCTGCTAAAGCAGGCGGGACAAAAACTAGATGGTCGGTAAATCCAACAAATGCACCCCGATGACGCCTGGATTGAAATTTAAAGTCCTTGACCCTGGGTATTGGTGTAGTATTGTCACGCCAGGGTGACACTGATAGTTTACTGTTGGGTCGGAACACCAAGCACGTTGTGGAAAGAGACAACAAGGTATACACTTACAATGATGATGTATTTACAAATGGACATATACACAAATAATGAATGTCCAAGACAGAACGGTCAACGTCCTCTCGAGAGTTCACCAAGGCACAGTCACACAACCAAGGCACAGTCACGATTCTGGAACAGGTAAGTATCGTATAATAATGTTCATCACTTTCAAGATACGAACTTAGAGTTTCTGTTATCTAACTCGGGTTTCCACCATGATGACGGTGACGTTTTATGACGTCGTTCAGTTACATTAAAGTATTATCGACTACTTGGGCGGATGAGGCGAATACATCACATGGGTGGACTTCCTTTGAGATTCATCTCGTCCTTGGATGGAATGACGTCACCGGAATAATAACCCCGCTCGTTACGCCCTGGTCCACACGGAGCAGAGTCACCGCTGGTACACGGAGTCGTGTAGTGGACCCCAGAATAGGATCGGTGCAGCGTACTGGTTCTACGCAATAACACTAGATAGACGTGCCGTCGCTGGTTGCTGGCTGGCTGGCTGACTGGCTGGGACTAGAAAATACCAACGATGTTGTTACCATAATGTAACGTGTTATAGTCTCCATAATAGTCACAGTAGTTCACATGAAATCATTATTATGATTGCATGGTAATACTAAACAACCTCGTAAATTACAATGATGAATCATGATAAATTGCAATGTACACAAAGATATTTTCACTAGTTGTAAGAAGGGGGCTGATATAACACATTAATGAACAGCCACTATATCTAGTGTACACAACAATATATATATTCACAGCCATACATGTGAATATCGACGTCATTCACAGTGATTTACCATTAGTAAACAAACATTTAATTGCGACTATTTAAGAGCAACTATGCCAAGTATTTTCCTGTGCAGACTCACAGTATTACATTACTAATGAAAAACACTGTATACTCTAATCAGACTGCAGGATTCCACAGGCTGACCTAAAGCATCAGTGATTGAAATACATTACATTTCACATCATGTCCTTATTACAGCTTACGGACGTATAAATCAGTGCATTTAGAGCAAAACTGTCTGATCTGGTCTATCCTGGTCGTAATAGCATTTTCACTATTTATAATACACTGTGAACGTACATGACTTAATAAAATGAATGTACAGACGTCTTGGATTGGAGTTTTACATATGTCCAACATAGAGTGAATGAAAGTCATCCGGAAAATTCACGTTACAATTGTTACAGGTTAAAATTGGCAATATTCTCATGTATTGTACAGGGCGCATGACACGATATTGGACTGTATCGTAATATAAAATGCATAGCTAAATGTTAGTAAACATTGCAATCGGTTTCGCGAGACCTGTAATCGTTATCATTTACACGTAAGCACGAATTATTAATGATTCAGTTAGATTTGATCAAGGGAGATAATCTACACCATCGGATACATGCCATACGGCATTCATTGACCAAGCATTTGGTCGAAATGGGTCCAAATAATTCAGGTAAACGTAATAGGGCAGTATTATCGAGGATACAATAATCATGCGGTGAATTTCCGGTCTTGGCACGAGTCAGACGTTATTTGCAGCATTTGAAAGTAAATAATAAACATATGTACTTATCAGAGATTCCCAGTAAAAGCTTGTGTCACAAAGTGATCACAAGAATGGTTGAATGTCCGGCTCCTAGAATATGGATTCGATAGTTTATATACATACTCTAGTGCATAAGATTCCTCCGTTTGTCCGCATGTCAATATAAGAACTCCGTGCCAACATTTGGCTTACAATTTTGCGTAAGTGGACTAATGTTCTAACAGTCGGTCTAGCTCATGAGATATCTGGCGAATTAATCTGAAATAATTCAGTCATCAGCACTGTAGATATGACCTACTCGGTATTCAGGCTAGCATCCAAGTCTGCATAAACAGTGTAAACCACTCGTATATAATATAACCGGTGCAAAATCCAATACTGGTGGTACGTACACGGTTCGAATAAAGCGCTATTAGCTCCAGCGGTGTATTCCACGGGAGCGATATTTCACACACGAAGACCTATTCGATAGTCGTTACAAGGCTATTCGAGTATTGTGTTCTAGTATTGTGTAATCCGTGTTACAAATGATGGATGATAAATATTAATCACAATAAATACTGATCAATGTGTATATGTTGACATCGCAAGCGGTCACATAGATATAGCAATTAGACAAACTTTAACGTAAACTCTAACAACAATTCTAAGTTATTTGACCTTGGGCTCCTGGGCATCATGGGTCGAGTATACAATGAAAATACGGATGGTGATCAATGTGTATATGAAGTTTGAAGTTGATATCGCAAGCGGTCACAGATATATAGCAATTTGAAAAAAAAAATTACCGTAAGCTTTAACAAACACAATTCAAAGACATTTGGCCTTGGGCTCCTGAGCAGCATGGGTAGGGTATACAATGACAATATGGATGGTGACCAATGTGTATATGAAGTTTCAAGTTGATATCCCAAGCAGCCACAGAGATATAGCAATTTGAAAAACTTTAATAACGTAAAACTTTAACAAAACTGTTTAACGTCAGTTGACCTTCACCTTGGGCTCCTGACCAACATGGGTAGGGTATAAAATGAAAATATGGATGGTGATCAATGTGTATATGAAGTTTCAAGTTGATATCCCAAGCAGTCACAGAGATATAGCAATTTGAAAAACGTAAAACTGGACGCCGGACAAAGCGGTAACAATATGCCCCCCCCCCCCTCACCCTTTTCGGGGAGCATACTAAACTGTGTATTAGCAAAATTCTTAGGTCACTCTCCACGAAGTAAAAAGTAAACAAAGAACGCTTCAAATGGACACTTGGAAAGCCTCCTCCGTCCTAACTTTGATGTAATGCAGTGTAATGCAATGTAATTAGAGTTATGTACTCAGAACTATGACCGGGGATGCTGTCACAGCGATCCCACTGCCTGAGACAGTGATCACGGGGGACATGTACAGTAGGCTATGCCCGTGGTGATCGACCACTTTAAATACGTTATGTCCGCGGTGACACAGTGCCAAAATACCATAAAGAAAAAGTGTGTACTGTAGCCGAGACCTAGTTGCACGTTTTCCGCTTTATATGCAACGGGTTGCACTATAGCGCTACACAGTAGAATGTGCGTAATAGCATTTACACTTCGCACTAAAATATAGAAAACACGTGCAGGGCGTTGACGTTCGTACATCGCTATATTGGTATTGACGAGACAATTCTACAATATGACACAGATGTATTACGTAAGCTTATCTAATAAAGTGCGTATTAGCCAAAACGCACATTTGGAAAGACCACTCCATCATAACTCTTATGCAATCCAAGCTCCAGATAAGCTGCGGATTTGCGTAAATACCTAATTAAAATTGCCAAAAAACCCAATTGAAATCAGAAGTGTAGCGAGTATCAAAAAGCAATAATAATGTTGTGGTACCTGTATCATGCTGCAGAAAACAATAAACAGACCACAAATATAGCATATTTTTCTTATTTTCCATGAAAACACATCTTGGTATTTCATTAGAATTGTCTCCAAGGAGACAATTATAATGAAATGCCAAGATATGTTTTCATTTCGACGCAAACTAATTCAATAATTGCTGCCTGTTGATGTGTAAACACTAGTGTTATTTTATTTTACCCAATTAAAATTTTGAAATACCCAACTGCTTCAGAAATGATAGAGTGAACATACTCAATTACTAATTCCTTATCTGGAGCCCTGTGTAATGCAGTGTAACGAAACGTAATTATAGTTATGTACTACTCAGAACTAGCGGAGACCCGGCCATTATAAAATATGGTCACAATAACAGCCCATTATGTCCTCGCGTTTTGCGAATAAAACGGGAATAAAGGGATAATCCAGGTCAAGTAGGTATATTTACATGTTTATTATTGGTCTGTGCAAGTTTTTTTTAACAGAACTACGAAGTATTAAACCGCTCGTTCATCATAAAATGCCAGGACAGAATTAGAAACAAAATTGCTACCCCGCTCCATACCTCTTGTAAGGGTAGCAATGTAATCACATGGAAGAGTGATTTTTGCAATCGGTTTTCCGGCATGTTTGATATATGTTAAAGATATAAAACTGCCAAAAGCTGTATCAATACATTATTAATAAAGAAAATACACATGCAGAAATTGATTATTTGACTGTGTCAATGTATTTATCTGACATTTACATGTATATCGTTATGTTGAATGTTGAACACAACCACAGGTGGAAGACTCGGACCTACACCCCAATACTTGGCTCATTTGGAAAACGTTACCCCACCCACCCATTTCCTTGCACTATACCGTGCAGCCTTTTACAAAGTGGAAAAGAATTTGTGAAAATGTCATAGCCAGGCTTAATTTGTGGCTCGCTCAAACACAGCAAGTTTCCATTTTTTTTGTGCTGATTTACGTCTCTGGCAATATATTAATGCCCTAGCATGACTAGGCCTCCAAACATATTGACTTTAAACATTTGTGTTTAGTACATTTGTATCTTGTTAGTTGTACGCATTTTAGCTACCAACGTCACAGAGGAATTTCTCTGTCCGAAACAATCCCACACGACCCGCTTCACGCATCGCCACCTGATTGGTTGAACAAATATAGTAGTATTTATGATACTCCAGTTCGGGTTTTCCAGTGACGTCATTATTGATAATTCTGTGAATATAACAAAGGAATCCGAAAGTAAAGTTCACGGAAGGCTATGTGACTGTCGAAATGTTGGGAATCAAATCAAAATAAATGGACGTTTTAGTTAATTCAAGGTTAGTGGATGATACTTATTAGTCACAAATTGTAACAATTGAGTTACTGATGTTTATTGCAGTGATCGACATCAATATATTGAAAGTGTAATGGGATTTCGCCCCGATTTAACTGTTTTAACACATAATTTATGCTTCCACAACCCACAAAAATGTGTGATATTTATTCGGACATACAATTATCGCCTTGTCTGTGGTAGCTAATTTGCCCGTAACTAACGAAATGATAAAAGCAGATGCTTCAAGTGAATATATTTGAAGACCTAAGACATTTATCGATTACCAGAGACATAAGTCAGTATAAAAATCAAAATGTGTGGTGTTTGAGCAGGCCCGAAAATAAGGGCATTTTTGCGAAGCTGTTTCTTACCTTTGAAAAGGCCGTAATGTATAGTGTATGGAAATGGGTGGATGGTGCAACGTTTTCCAAATAAGCCAAGTATTGGGTCCTAGGTCCGAGTCTTTGTGACAACAACAAGAGAAAAGATGGCTTCCATGGAAAATGATTTGCCTGGTCTATTATGTTTGGCAATTTACTAGTTCTACATCAAATATTATTTGTTCAAAGGTATAAAATATACAGTTTACTCAAATTTGACCTACATGCAACATGTTTGGGTATGCACTTCGGTTGCTCACATATTTTTTGAATGGGTCAAATTGTAGCCGTAGATAACTTATCGGAGGCAAAGTATTGTAGCTAGGACCGAATGGGCTGTTATTGTGACCATATTTTATAATGGTCAGGTCTCAGCTATAATGATACAGATACTATAAAATACAAATGAAATAGTAAAAGCCATTCTACAGTTATGAGTTCTTGACTCTACTAAACGAGTATTTCAGTACAAATATTTGATGAGACTAATTCCAAACAATATCTATATATTCAAATGCAAATTAAAACCATCTAACTTATGTGAATTATGTCATATGAATGTGGATTATAATAAGCATATGTTTTGGGAATGCAACGTCATAGAACCTTTTTGGTCGGATATCAACCTGCTATTGCAAACAAGTAGGTTAGACTACAATAGTAATTTAACATATGAAAACATATCATTTTGTAACGTGAGGTTTTACTGCAAAAATAAAACAATGCTTATCAGCTTTTTAATTCTTCTAGCAAAATATTTTATTCTTAAGTGCACACATGATGAAACGCAACCATCGATAGGCCGTTTTAAAATATATCTGAAGCAAACAATAATAATAGAAGATACTATTGCCACTATCAAGGATAAACTAGATATTTTCCATTCAAAATGGAGTGACTTTATGGAAATTAATATGTAAACATTCACCTGCTATGTGTATCAATATACCTATATCAGCACAGAACATGCAATAGACGTCCATTTCTATATTTTCTTGTGTTTGTACATGTACATGTAGCAAAGAGAATAAAAAACATTTAATGAAGAAAAAAAAAATGTGCGTTTGAAGCGTTCTTAGCTCTACTTCGTGGAGAGTGACCTAAGAATTTTGCTAATATACATTCTATTAGGTAAGTCTATGGTAATATTTTAGTGTCATATTGTAGAATTGTCTCTCAATAACAATATTATATAGCGAAGTATGAACGTCAATACCCTGCAGGTTTTTTCTATAGTTTATTGCGCATTTAAAAAGCGAATTCAGGTTAGTGAGATGCGTTTTAGTGTAGTTTACACACTACACAGGAAAGATTTATGTTAGTGTATTAGCAACTGTAAAATCTATGCTGAAAACCCACCCAAGCAGCGGTTTCAACACGCTGTAACACGTTGTATAGGCGAGTAACCAACCATTACGACTTTCAGTTGCTTTTTCTTTCAATGGTGACGAATGCGGGGATTATGCCAGTTTTGTAACTTTCATAATTACATAATCTTCAGACCCGGGAGCATTTGAATTGTTTTGTACATTGTTTAGAAAGGTGTTTAATGTATATATATATATATATAAACAATAATTGACCATCCAAGACACACTAGAATCACCTGTGGACCCAATCAGTACCTAAACTCACATGAAATATTTGTGTTGGACCCTAGTTTTTAAGTAGACAAACTTTTATTCCCTGGATATTCTGCAAGGATAAAAACTACGTTAGAAGTACATGTATTAGTTTATATCAGTTTCTTAATTCTAACACAGATTTCAATTGAATGATATTTTAAAAATGTCATAAGTACTATCCAAAGTGCGAATCAGGTCTGATTCGACACTCTGCAGGGGAATGCTATGCCTATGGGAGGAACTGTAACGCTGGTATGTACGGTACGGGAGGGTCACAGAGTTACAGGCTGCAACTATAGTGGATTTACTTAGGTTCTGGATAATAAGCCTTCGTTGTCCAGTTACTAGAGCTATAAGCATATAAAAACAATTATTCACAACTTTTTAAAACAATAAACTTATCGAAAAAGTGCTGTGAAACCAGATGTATCTAAAAGTCCTGCTTATTTCCATGTCGTCCATTTTGTTAACGTATCATCCAGGCGCGTGTAGATAATAAGACTGTGACCTTAGCATCTGGACTTTTGTTGTTGTGTTGTTCTCATCCTGTATTGCGGCGCACTATCGCGTCAGTGTATAAAATGGTTATGTACGTTATCAGAGGAGTGTTCAGAAAACAATGTTCCACCATTTCCTTTGCCAGTCATAAATGACAAAAATATAATGCAATATGCTTTCAGATCACGTTTAATTTTCAGTTGTGGTACATGCTATTTGACCCTACTCATATATGGTGCACACTACACACTACAGGCGGGAGGTATACCAACTTAACCAAGAACAAGATAACTACTGGGGGGGGGGGGGGTGTCGTCCGACCGCTCCGACCCCCCCTCTCCCCTGGCTACGGGCCTGTGACCGAACCATGCTTTGTAAATCTTTTTCAATAATGATGCCTATACGTTATATGAGTGGACAAGTGGGAATAGCTGAACTACAACATTTTGAAGGTATTTTTTAACAATTTTGCTTAAAAACTTGCATTCCCAAGGTCACTGTGGAACATTTTTATCCATTTCGGCATTTGACAGATGGGTGTCTTCTGCAAAAAATGCCCGAGAAACTGACTATGAAAATGTCTGTGATTAGTGACTAATGTGGTTTATGAAAATTCCCGATGCGGGGGTAATCCCGACAAATGGTTGCGCTACTGTAGGACACCACCTCCTATCATAATAAAATAAATAATGTGTTTAAGGCTCTAACGTCAATATTGTAGTAACATTGTAGTGGCAAGTTTATATGATCATTTCAGAATTATCGATATCCTCATGCTCCAGATAAGCTGCGTATTTGCATAAATACCCAATTAAAATTGCCAAAAAAAAACAATTGAAATCAGAAGTAGCGAGTATCAAAAAAGCAATACAAATTTTATGGTACCTTTATCATGCTGCAGAAAACAATAATTAGACCAGAAATATAGTATATTTCAATCTTATTTTCTAAGAAAAGACATCTTTGTATTTCATTAGAATTGTCTCCAAGGAGACCACTTTAATGAAATGCCAAGACTTGTTTTCATTTCGAAGCAAACTATTCAATAATTGCTGTCTGTTGATGTGTAAACAGTAGTGTGATTTTAATTTACCCAATTAAAATATTGAAATACACAATTGCTTAAGGAATGATGGAATGACAATACTCAATTACTACTCAATTATTAGTTTAAACTACTGTCTGCTCTACGTTTTTCTGCCGTCTATTTTGGCTATTAAACATATTAAATCTAAAAAATATTTAAATGTAAGTACTTTTTCATCAATAACAAAAAATCACCCTCCTAAAAAAAAATTGTTTGATGAAATTCCATCAAATATTGATTTTATAGCGAAAAAATGATTTTCCTATCGGAATTTAACATGGGAGGAAAAGAGGAGGAAGCGCTGGGGGAGGAGCTAAACAATTACTGTTTTTAGAAATCGACTCCGAAACCTGGTTAGATAGCTTGGAAATGATGTACGGTAACTAAAAAAACATGTTAGATTTTGAAAATCGATCCACAAATAAAAAATTATTAGAAAAAAATCTATTTTTAGCCCCCATCATGTTAAATTCCCTGGCTTAGGACATTAGTTTTTTCGCAATAAAATCAATATTTAACGGAATTTCATCAAATAATTTTTTTTGGGGAGGGTGACTTTTTTGTTATTGATGAACAATTACTTACATTTAAATATTTTTAAGACTTAATGTGTTTAAATAATGGCCACAATTTCGTCGGCAGAAAAACGTGGAACAGACAGTAATTCCTTATCTGGAGCCCTGTATCCTGCAGAAATACATAGAAAATTACAATTTTAAACATGTTATTTTGTTATGACACGAGGTCGTCTCCGACAAAAGTTAGACGCCTTGTTGATATATATAAGTTATACCGATGAAAGCCGAAACACGCCCCGAATGCCTGTGGCTGTAATTATCTACGATGACGGGCGAGTTGTCCTTACTTAGTACAACGTAACAAATGTCTACGTTTAGACTAGGCTAGCACGCGTCCCGTCAGTATGATAGTTTTGCATTAGTTGAAGAAAGCATGTTTAATGATGAAACAACTCACCAACTGCTAATCCGAAGACGATAAATCCGACATCCAGACCCATTGTTTACTTTCTTCCGTTTTACGCAAAGCGGCAAATGCCTGCTTGGTTTCAGTTCTGACTCATCCGAGCGAATGATTCTTAGTCTACTGACTCATCTCATCTGGGTAGATTGTCATCTGGGTAGATGAGTCTGCGGGTACATTCCTTTATAGGAAACAGGCAGGCAATTGGTTTCCCATAGACTCACATTCACACAAACATGACAATCAAAAACTATCTGCGGCAAAATCAATTGTGTTACTTCCATTCCTAGAGTCAGTGACCTCATCCGGTTCTAGATCCATGCCAAACACGGGGTCATGCGAATTTATTTCCATGAGTTATATCTCCTTTTTTGACGGAACCGTCTACTTTGACTTTCGAAATCTCTATTTATCCCGTCAACGCAGTGCCTATGTGCCGTGAAACACGGTGCCGTGAAACATATTTGATATCCTGTCAATACGACCTAATCACAATTCATACGCGCTTACAAAGAAATGTCCAAAACTACAGTGTTGACCAGTGCCTGATTGATCAGACTGGTGAAAATTGTACTGTTCACAGTTTACGTGCGGGTTGAATTTCGCAAATAAAAACGTTATCGCCGGAAAATAAAATTGTTAAAATTAAGTTCATGCTATTTTCTGGATGCCAAAGCGATTACCATTACGACCCTCAATTTCAAATTGTTTGCTCTCTTCCCCATTCCGTGCGTCATTCAGACATGACTGACGTCATAATTATAAGTGTCCCAATACTGCCAGAAATCGTACACTTCCTGTTTTCGTCCGGCAAAGTAAACAGCATTTTTTCGGTTTATTTTACGACATAGCGAGATGCGCGCGCATCACATTGTTTACCGTAGTGACAGAAATGTCGAAGCCGTTCGCTTGGTGAATCAAAGGACTGAAAGTCCTGAAATCCTTCGCAGTACGTGCTTGTGGAGGACACATATGAGCCGCTTCGCGAGAAAACCTGTCTTCGGGAAATTCTTGGTCAAATTAGGCCTAACATTTTGTTACTGTGACAATAGTATTTGTATGATAAATTTAGTCTGCAATATTCATTAAGATATCATAGTTTATACAACACCACTATTCAGGTCGTTTGAGCAAATGAAACGTCACGTAAAAGCGACGTCAAACGACGTAAAAATATACGTATCTACCGGTACACATAGAGTATACGCTAACATTTACAACAGTTTGCAAGTTGTCAAACTAGAAGCATGTTTGGCATGGAATAATGAATGTATAGACAGATGACTGAGATGAGCTTGATTGTTTTGGTAATACATGAAAGTGAAAAGCGACAAAGACAAACCGGCAAGTTCATGTACCAGCAAGTATAAATGTGTGCGCGTGTACGGCTGGTTGGGTATACGGATTTCTTATTGTTGACATCCTGTTTACTGAGCCTGTTAATAATTTATAATTGTAGAAAACCATAGAAGTATATGAAACAGACAGTAATACTTACTGTCCATGTATGCTATTCTGTATTGGTTAACTGGTTGGTTCATTGGTGGCTATATGACAGTTCAGCAAATACAGATGGGAATACACCTACAAATGGGGAGGACAACACGTTCAACATTAAAGGTACATGCCCACTCAGTAGGCACACACTATTCTTAATAGATAGTTTTGTATATTCTGTAGATATGACATTTTCAGGCAAAATAAAAATTAATTCACCATAAAACCCCACGTACTGATTGGCATTACTATACAATTTATATCATATATATAAATAATTAAAACATATCATGCCTCATTAGCATATGAAAATAGCTTAATAACACCGCGAGTCACTATGAGTAAAATAAATATTAATAAATCATTATATCTGTATAGCGGGCACTCCTAATTGTTTACAACTAGTGAAATGGTGACACAATTATACTCTTATTTAATTCCTATAAAGAATAGTTTGTGCCTACTGAGTGGGCATGTACCTTTAAATTACATTACAACTAGTGCACAGTCGTTCCATCGCAATATGTATATACACACTTTTCCCAAATGCAAAGTCGAAAATGGTGAGATACTCCATGACAGGGAGGTTGAATCAAACATCGAAATTCACTTTGCGCATCTACACACATTATAATGAAGGCACACACCAAGTTTCAAGTCCCTACCTTATTACTGTTAACAAGTTTTACTTCTTACAAGAAACGTGATGGACGGACGGCGGACGGCGGGCGGACGGACGGACGGACGGACGGACTGACGGACGTACGTACGTAGGTACGGACGGACGGACGGACGGGCGGACGGACAGACGAAAAGACACCCGTGACGAAAACAATATGCCCATTTTTTTTTCTTAAAATACCAAACTTGTAGCACTGAAAGGCAGTGTCCATGTATGATGACAGGCACCCTTACTTCCATGCGTTGCTCACTATGTACATACATGTACAATTCCCAGTCACTCTACCAGCGTGAGAGCAAAAGCCTACATCGCTTACATGTAATTTATAAACCATCTCACTAGTTCACTCGTGGGAGACCACCTTCAAGGGTAGCGCTTGGAAGTCTGCTACATGGAAAAAATGGATATGGTAGAGCGGGTCGGGTTTATTCGGCCGTCTAAGACCGAAACATACACGCTGTACAAACCCACAGGTGATTCTAGCGTGTCTTGGATGGTCAATTATTGTTTGAATATACATGAAACACCTTTCTAAACAATGTACAACACAATTCAAATGCGCCCGGTATGAAGATTATGTGATTTAGAAAGGTACAAAACTCACATTAATCACCATTGTAAGAAAAAGCCACGCGAAGTCGTAATGCTTTACTCGCCTATAACGTGTTGCAACCTGTCGAAACCGCTGCTTGGGGTAGGTTTTCGGCATAGATTTTACAGTTGCTAATACATTAACATAAATCTCAAAGATTTTGAGCGTAAACTGCACTAAAAACGCGTCTCATTATATAACCTAAATTCGATTTTTAAAATCAAACTCGTTCACTTCCTGATTATAAATGAATATTAGCCGCCATCTTTAAATAAAACATATCGAATCACGTGACACGCAGTGATTTGGTTGGCTAATGGGAAATGACGTCAGTCTCCAGTAACCAACCAAACCACTGCGTGCACGTGATTGAATTCCCATAGCAAAGTCGTTTTTTCGCAATAAAATCAATATTTGATGGAATTTCATCAAATAATATTTTTTCGGGAGGGTGACTTTTTTGTTACTGATGGAAAATTACTTACTTTAAAATATTTTTTAGATTTAATGTGTTTAATAGCCAAAATTTCGTCGGCAGCAGAACGTGGAACAATAGGTATTTTTCATGTCGGCTGTACTCGGTCCCCTATATGTTTGCTGTTTGGTAACCTTCATTTGAATGTGACAGGCCTTAACTTACAATATCGGTATTCCAATATGTAGACACACTCAGATAAATCTACATTAATGTATACAACCACGTGCAACATATTGCATTATATTTAAGCAAGTCTTGGATTATAGATGTTATTCTATGGAAAACGAGTTAATTAGTATTGGCAATACTCTCTGCACTGTAAATCGCAACAGATGTTGTTCTATGGAAAATGATTGCATTCGTATTGGCAATACTCTCTGCACTGTTTGTCGCAAATTTTTTAAAACTACGGGGAAATGAACTTTCGACACATGCGCAATATAAGATATCAACTTAGGTTTAAACGGTGTTACTGATGGGGGGCCGGTTAGTGCCGACCCCGCTAACATTTGTGCAGACATTTGTTTACCACAATATCAGCTTGTTACACCGCCTTGTGTTTGTTTTGGGAGGGGTGTTACGTTAGTATTTTGTCTTTTGGAGAGTCAACTCGCCTTGCAGTGAGCGAGTATCCTAGCCTATTGTTCTGAAACTGAACTTCGAAATCAGAGTGCAACATGCAAATCTCAGCGGAAATTACGCCAGCTAAGTTCACGACGTCATATCTTGTGACGTCGTTAGACTCCCGAAGACAGGTTTTCTCGCGACGCGGCTCATATACTAAGAATTCATTTGTTGGAAAGTACATTGTAGTCTTAAGAATTGGCACCAGGAGGGATGCGGAACTTTGCGGAATAGATATATTGCGGCTTGTCAGTAGTTGAGACAGCAACTATTCAAATGGTCAGCTACATACAAGTTTCACTTGCTAAATAATTTCCCGACTATATACTCACAGGATATATTGCTTTGTCATATGTTATTATACACTAGTTCTGAAATATATATGCATTACCATAGTAACCATGGTAACAAATATTAGAAAACACAAAAATAGTATATATATATCTATAGTTTTGTATACACAGTTTAAACTTTATATATTTTACAACAATTACAAACAAGAGCGAGCAGTCATGCATGGAACACGACAGGTGACATATGTCATCAGTCATCAGTCCCTTTTTTCCTGTCACAGTCATAGCTCAGGAACTAGACTGGTGATATATGTCATCAGTCCATTTTCTCCTGACACACACTCCTAAATTTAAAATTCATATCATTTTCAAATCCAAATAGGAATCCTCAGCGATTTGTAACCCGGAGGATATAACAACTAGATGGCAGCGGCCTGCATGTCGCGTCTTGTGGCGAGGCATGGACACTAAATAAACAAAACGATATAGTGTAACGAAAAACTTTAACCTTTAAACCAAAAAAACTTAACCAAAAACTTTAACCGGACACACGTATGTACGTACGTACGCCAAAGTGCCGACTATATCGCGCTTTCCGCAAGCGGGCGCGAACTATTTTTTAACCAAAAACTTCAAAGGAATTTGACCTTGACATTGGGCACAGAGGCCGCACGGGAGGGGGGTAGAATGAAAATATAGATGATGATAAACACCCATGTGAAGTTTCAAGGTAATGGGCAAAGCAGTTTCAGAGATATAGTATAACGAAAAACTTAGACCAAAAAACTTTAACCAAAAAACTTAACCAAAAACTTTAACCGGACACACGTATGTACGTAAGTACGCCAAAGTGCCGACTATATCGCGCTTTCCGCAAGCGGGCGCGAAATTTTTTTTAACCAAAAACTTCAAAGGAATTTGACCTTGACATTGGGCACAGAGGCCGCACGGGAGGGGGTAGAATGAAAATATAGATGATGATAAACACCCATGTGAAGTTTCAAGGTAATGGGCAAAGCAGTTTCAGAGATATAGTATAACGAAAAACTTAGACCAAAAAACTTTAACCAAAAAACTTAACCAAAAACTTTAACCGGACACACGTATGTACGTACGTACGCCAAAGTGCCGACTATATCGCGCTTTCCGCAAGCGGGCGCGAAATTTTTTTTAACCAAAAACTTCAAAGGAATTTGACCTTGACATTGGGCACAGAGGCCGCACGGGAGGGGGTAGAATGAAAATATAGATGATGATAAACACCCATGTGAAGTTTCAAGGTAATGGGCAAAGCAGTTTCAGAGATATAGTATAACGAAAAACTTAGACCAAAAAACTTTAACTTTAACCAAAAACTTAACCAAAAACTTCAAAGTAATTTGACCTTGACATTGGGCACAGCAGCCGCACGGGAGTGGGGGTAGAATGAAAATATAGATGATGATAAATACCCATGTGAAGTTTCAAGGTAATGGGCAAAGCAGTTGCAGATATATAGTATAACGAAAAACTTTAACCAAAAAACTTAACAAAAAAAATTAACCAAAAACTTTAACCAACAAACTTAACCAAAAACTTCAAAGTAATTTGACATTGGGCACAGGGGCCGCACGGGGGGGAGGGGGTAGAATGAAAATATAGATGATGATAAACACCCATGTGAAGTTTCAAGGTAATGGGCAAAGCAGTTGCAGAGATATAGTATAACGAAAAACTTAGACCAAAAAACTTTAACCAAAAACTTAACCAACACTTCAAAGTATTTGACCTTGACATTGGGCACAGCAGCGCACGGGAGTGGGGTAGAATGAAAATATAGATGATGATAAATACCCATGTGAAGTTTCAAGGTAATGGGCAAAGCAGTTGCAGATATATAGTATAACGAAAAACTTTAACCAAAAAACTTAACCAAAAAACTTAACAAAAAACTTTAACCAAAAAACTTAACCAAAAAGTTTAACCAAAAAACTTAACCAAAAACTTCAAAGTAATTTGACCTTGACATTGGGTACAGGGGCCGCCCGGGAGGTGGGTAGAATGAAAATATAGATGATGATAAACACCCATGTGAAGTTTCAAGGTAATGGGCAAAGCAGTTGCAGAGATATAGTATAACGAAAGACTTTAACCAAAAAACTTAACCAAAAAACTTAACCAAAAACTTTAACCAACAAACTTAACCAAAAACTTCAAAGTAATTTGATATTGGGCACAGGGGCCGCACGGGAGGGGGTAGAATGAAAATATAGATGATGATAAACACCCATGTGAAGCTTCAAGGTAATGGGCAAAGCAGTTTCAGAGATATAGTATAACGAAATAATTTAACCAAAAAACTTTAACCAAAAAACTTAACCAAACACTTCAAAGTAATTTGACCTTGACATTGAGCACAGCAGCCGCACGGGAGTGGGGTAGAATGAAAATATAGATGATGATAAATACCCATGTGAAGTTTCAAGGTAATGGGCAAAGCAGTTGCAGATATATAGTATAACGAAAAACTTTTAACCAAAAAACTTAACCAAAAAATTAACTTAACAAAAACTTTAACCAAAAACTTAACCAAAAGTTTAACCAAAAAACTTAACCAAAAACTTCAAAGTAATTTGACCTTGACATTGGGTACAGGGGCCGCCCGGGAGGTGGGTAGAATGAAAATATAGATGATGATAAACACCATGTGAAGTTTCAAGGTAATGGGCAAAGCAGTTGCAGAGATATAGTATAACGAAAGACTTTAACCAAAAAACTTAACCAAAAAACCTAACCAAAAACTTTAACCAACAAACTTAACCAAACACTTCAAAGTAATTTGATATTGGGCACAGGGGCCGCACGGGAGGGGGTAGAATGAAAATATAGATGATGATAAACACCCATGTGAAGTTTCAAGGTAATGGGCAAAGCAGTTTCAGAGATATAGTATAACGAAATACTTTAACCAAAAAACTTAACCAAAAAACTTAACCAAAAACTTTAACCAATAAACTTAACCCAAAACTTCAAAGTAATTTGACCTTGAAATTGGGCACAGAGGCCGCACGGGAGGGTGGTCGAATGAAAATATAGATGATGATAAACACCCATGTGAAGTTTCAAGGTAATGGGCAAAGCAGTTTCAGAGATATAGTATAATGAAAAACTTAGACCAAAACACTTTAACCAAAAAACTTAACCAAAAACTTCAAAGTAATTTGACCTTGACATTGGGCACAGCAGCCGCACGGGAGTGGGGTAGAATGAAAATATAGATGATGATAAATACCCATGTGAAGTTTCAAGGTAATGGGCAAAGAAGTTGCAGATATATAGTATAACGAAAAACTTTAACCAAAAAATTTAACCAAAAAACTTAACCAAAATCTTTAACCAACAAACTTAACCAAAAACTTCAAAGTTAATTTGACATTGGGCACAGGGGCCTCACGGGAGGGGGTAGAATGAAAATATAGATGGTAAACACCCATGTGAAGTTTCAAGGTAATGGGCAAAGCAGTTTCAGAGATATAGTTATAACGAAAAAAAATTAGACCAAAAAACTTTAACCAAAAAACTTAACAAAAAACTTCAAGTAATTTGACCTTGACATTGGGCACAGCAGCCGCACGGGAGAGGGGTAGAATGAAAATATAGATGATGATAAATACCCATGTGAGTGAGTCCCTTTCAAGGTAATGGGCAAAGCAGTTGCAGATATATAGTATAACGAAAAACTTTAACTTTAACAAAAAAAAACTTAACAAAAAACTTAACAAAAAACTTTAACCAAAAAACTTAACCAAAAAACTTAACCAAAAAGTTTAACCAAAAAACTTAACCAAAAACTTCAAAGTAATTTGACCTTGACATTGGGTACAGGCCAGCCGCCCGGGAGGTGGGTAGAATGAAAATATAGATGATGATAAACACTCATGTGAAGTTTCAATGGTAGTGGGAAAAGCAGTTGCAGAGATATAGTATAACGAAAAACTTTAACCAAAAAACTTAACCAAAAAACAAAAAATTAACCAAAGACTTTAACCAACAAACTTAACCAAAAACTTCAAAGTAATTTGACATTGGGCACAGGGGCCGCACGGGAGGGGGTAGAATGAAAATATAGATGATGATAAACACCCATGTGAAGTTTCAAGGTAAAGGGCAAAGCAGTTGCAGAGATATAGTATAACGAAAAACTTTAACCAAAAAACTTAACCAAAAAACTTAAAAAACAACCAAAAACTTTAAACCAAGAAACTTAACCAAAAACTTTAACCAAAAAACTTAACCAAACAACTTAACCAAAAACTTTAACTGGACACACGTACGTACGTTACGTACGTACGTACGCCAAAGTGCCGACTATATCGCACTTTCCGCAAGCGTGCGCGACAAAAACGTTCTACTTTCACTTTCATTTCAGCTACACATTCAATTTTAATTTATTGAGTAAATGATGCTGAAATATTTATTTAAATTAATATCTAATTATTTAAATATACTTTTTTTAATACATAATACAAATAATCTAGAGATAATTATTATCCTTATTCAAACTCAAGACAACGTTTCCTTTGTGAAGTGTATCGTACTGTATATATATATGCTGTGTAACGTCAAGTCCCAAGACTGTCGGCAGCGTATGTGTAATTATCAAAACATTGCTAGCACCTCGTTGATTGGATTTCCGCGCGAACTGTTTTACTAAAAACAATGTTTTCTGAGTCCTAGTGTATTGGTACTATACCGATATGCGAAAACAATACACTTATGCCTAATTTTGGCAACTTTTGGAACAGCATCACCATGTCACGCCACTTTCCCGAACTTCTTAATTGTCCAAAAAAACACACATATAATGACTGTTTTGGTGTATATTACTGTCACATTCCAAGCCCAATCACCTACAGGTAATTTACATACACTGGTTTATTATATTTGACAAATAAAGCTGAGAAATCAAGATTTTAGTAGATTTTGAAGCCGATAACTGTCCGTCTGCGATACAAAAAGAACAAATGTGTTGCATCGCGGAGTCCGCTTGATTACTCTTGTCGCAGTAAGTTAAATTATGTTCCCAGAGACATAGCTACAATAAACATAAACTTCCAACTTCAAATTCTACAAAAAAACATATTTCACATAGGGATTAGGCACACCTTATATAAGTGTACCAGTCCCACTACAAATCATTCTACAATATTCACTATTCAAAACCAGCTTCTATTCCTGGATACAGTACCAAGTTTGGAGCAAATATTTCAAAGTGTTGTCACACAGCAGCTGTGTAACTCCACCATGTGACTGTCCACATTCTGCCTTAAATTGAGCAAATTCAAAGTAATTTGACCTTGACATTGGGCACAGCAGCCGCACGGGAGTGGGGTAGAATGAAAATATAGATGATGATAAATACCCATGTGAAGTTTCAAGGTAATGGGCAAAGAAGTTGCAGATATATAGTATAACGAAAAACTTTAACCAAAAAATTTAACCAAAAAACTTAACCAAAATCTTTAACCAACAAACTTAACCAAAAACTTCAAAGTAATTTGACATTGGGCACAGGGGCCTCACGGGAGGGGGTAGAATGAAAATATAGATGGTAAACACCCATGTGAAGTTTCAAGGTAATGGGCAAAGCAGTTTCAGAGATATAGTATAACGAAAAAATTAGACCAAAAAACTTTAACCAAAAAACTTAACAAAAAACTTCAAAGTAATTTGACCTTGACATTGGGCACAGCAGCCGCACGGGAGAGGGGTAGAATGAAAATATAGATGATGATAAATACCCATGTGAAGTTTCAAGGTAATGGGCAAAGCAGTTGCAGATATATAGTATAACGAAAAACTTTAACCAAAAAACTTAACCAAAAAACTTAACAAAAAACTTTAACCAAAAAACTTAACCAAAAAACTTAACCAAAAAGTTTAACCAAAAAACTTAACCAAAAACTTCAAAGTAATTTGACCTTGACATTGGGTACAGGGGCCGCCCGGGAGGTGGGTAGAATGAAAATATAGATGATGATAAACACTCATGTGAAGTTTCAAGGTAGTGGGAAAAGCAGTTGCAGAGATATAGTATAACGAAAAACTTTAACCAAAAAACTTAACCAAAAAACTTAACCAAAGACTTTAACCAACAAACTTAACCAAAAACTTCAAAGTAATTTGACATTGGGCACAGGGGCCGCACGGGAGGGGGTAGAATGAAAATATAGATGATGATAAACACCCATGTGAAGTTTCAAGGTAAAGGGCAAAGCAGTTGCAGAGATATAGTATAACGAAAAACTTTAACCAAAAAACTTAACCAAAAAACTTAACCAAAAACTTTAAACCAAGAAACTTAACCAAAAACTTTAACCAAAAAACTTAACCAAACAACTTAACCAAAAACTTTAACTGGACACACGTACGTACGTTACGTACGTACGTACGCCAAAGTGCCGACTATATCGCACTTTCCGCAAGCGTGCGCGACAAAAACGTTCTACTTTCACTTTCATTTCAGCTACACATTCAATTTTAATTTATTGAGTAAATGATGCTGAAATATTTATTTAAATTAATATCTAATTATTTAAATATACTTTTTTTAATACATAATACAAATAATCTAGAGATAATTATTATCCTTATTCAAACTCAAGACAACGTTTCCTTTGTGAAGTGTATCGTACTGTATATATATATGCTGTGTAACGTCAAGTCCCAAGACTGTCGGCAGCGTATGTGTAATTATCAAAACATTGCTAGCACCTCGTTGATTGGATTTCCGCGCGAACTGTTTTACTAAAAACAATGTTTTCTGAGTCCTAGTGTATTGGTACTATACCGATATGCGAAAACAATACACTTATGCCTAATTTTGGCAACTTTTGGAACAGCATCACCATGTCACGCCACTTTCCCGAACTTCTTAATTGTCCAAAAAAACACACTATAATGACTGTTTTGGTGTATATTACTGTCACATTCCAAGCCCCAATCACCTACAGGTAATTTACATACACTGGTTTATTATTATTTGACAAATACAAAGCTGAGAAATCAAGATTTTAGTAGATTTTGAAGCCGATAACTGTCCGTCTGCGATACAAAAAGAACAAATGTGTTGCATCGCGGAGTCCGCTTGATTACTCTTGTCGCAGTAAGTTAAATTATGTTCCCAGAGACATAGCTATAAACATAAACTTCCAACTTCAAATTCTACAAAAAAACATATTTCACATAGGGATTAGGCACACCTTATATAAGTGTACCAGTCCCACTACAAATCATTCTACAATATTCACTATTCAAAACCAGCTTCTATTCCTGGATACAGTACCAAGTTTGGAGCAAATATTTCAAAGTGTTGTCACACAGCAGCTGTGTAACTCCACCATGTGACTGTCCACATTCTGCCTTAAATTGAGCAAATTCAAAGTAATTTGACCTTGACATTGGGCACAGCAGCCGCACGGGAGTGGGGTAGAATGAAAATATAGATGATGATAAATACCCATGTGAAGTTTCAAGGTAATGGGCAAAGAAGTTGCAGATATATAGTATAACGAAAAACTTTAACCAAAAAATTTAACCAAAAAACTTAACCAAAATCTTTAACCAACAAACTTAACCAAAAACTTCAAAGTAATTTGACATTGGGCACAGGGGCCTCACGGGAGGGGGTGGGGTAGAATGAAAATATAGATGGTAAACACCCATGTGAAGTTTCAAGGTAATGGGCAAAGCAGTTTCAGAGATATAGTATAACGAAAAAATTAGACCAAAAAACTTTAACCAAAAAACTTAACAAAAAACTTCAAAGTAATTTGACCTTGACATTGGGCACAGCAGCCGCACGGGAGAGGGGTAGAATGAAAATATAGATGATGATAAATACCCATGTGAAGTTTCAAGGTAATGGGCAAAGCAGTTGCAGATATATAGTATAACGAAAAACTTTAACCAAAAAACTTAACCAAAAAACTTAACAAAAAACTTTAACCAAAAAACTTAACCAAAAAACTTAACCAAAAAGTTTAACCAAAAAGTTCCAAAAAACAAAAACCAAAAACTTCAAAGTAATTTGACCTTGACATTGGGTACAGGGGCCGCCCGGGAGGTGGGTAGAATGAAAATATAGATGATGATAAACACTCATGTGAAGTTTCAAGGTAGTGGGAAAAGCAGTTGCAGAGATATATATAACGAAAAACTTTAACCAAAAAAACTTAACCAAAAAACTTAACCAAGACTTTAACCAACAAACTTAACCAAAAAACTTCAAAGTAATTTGACATTGGGCACAGGGCCGCACGGGAGGGGGGTAGAATGAAAATATAGATGATGATAAACACCCATGTGAAGTTTCAAGGTAAAGGGCAAAGCAGTTGCAGAGATATAGTATAACGAAAACTTTATTTAACCAACTTAACCAAAAAACATTAACCAAAAACTTTAACAAGAAACTTAACCAAAAACTTTAACCAAAAAACTTAACCAAACAACAACTTAACAAAAACTTTAACTGGACACACGTACGTACGTTACGTACGTACGTACGCCAAAGTGCCGACTATATCGCACTTTACCCCCGCAACCCGCGTGCGCGACAACGTTCTACTTTCACTTTCATTTCAGCTACACATTCAATTTTAATTTATTGAGTAAATGATGCTGAAATATTTATTTAAATTAATATCTAATTATTTAAATATACTTTTTTTAATACATAATACAAATAATCTAGAGATAATTATTATCCTTATTCAAACTCAAGACAACGTTTCCTTTGTGAAGTGTATCGTACTGTATATATATATGCTGTGTAACGTCAAGTCCCAAGACTGTCGGCAGCGTATGTGTAATTATCAAAACATTGCTAGCACCTCGTTGATTGGATTTCCGCGCGAACTGTTTTACTAAAAAACAAATGTTTTTCTGAGTCCTAGTGTATTGGTACTATACCGATATGCGAAAACAATACACTTATAGCCTAATTTTGGCAACTTTTGGAACAGCATCACCATGTCACGCCACTTTCCCGAACTTCTTAATTGTCCAAAAAAACACACTATAATGACTGTTTTGGTGTATATTACTGTCACATTCCAAGCCCAATCACCTACAGGTAATTTACATACACTGGTTTATTATATTTGACAAATAAAGCTGAGAAATCAAGATTTTAGTAGATTTTGAAGCCGATAACTGTCCGTCTGCGATACAAAAAGAACAAATGTGTTGCATCGCGGAGTCCGCTTGATTACTCTTGTCGCAGTAAGTTAAATTATGTTCCCAGAGACATAGCTACAATAAACATAAACTTCCAACTTCAAATTCTACAAAAAAACATATTTCACATAGGGATTAGGCACACCTTATATAAGTGTACCAGTCCCACTACAAATCATTCTACAATATTCACTATTCAAAACCAGCTTCTATTCCTGGATACAGTACCAAGTTTGGAGCAAATATTTCAAAGTGTTGTCACACAGCAGCTGTGTAACTCCACCATGTGACTGTCCACATTCTGCCTTAAATTGAGCTACTACAGAACAATGGAGAATTTTAATAGATGATGAATTAAAAGCACAAATCTCCATAATATCACATAACATTACCCTAAATAGTGTTATAGCTAACCATTCTACAAATAAAGACTCATCACTGAAACTATACCAACATGTATGCCACTCTGGAATGGTCGACAGACAAAAGGGTACTGGCTTGGAACGGTCAGTCAAGAAATTTGCTCTATGACACAGGAGGAAATGAAAAACAATGTTTTCTGAGTACTAGTGTATTGGTACTATACCGATATGCGAAAACAATACACTTACGCCTAATTTTGGCAAATTTTGGAACAGCGTCGCAATGTCGCGCCACTTTCCCGAACTTTTTAATTGTCCATCAGGAAGCCAATGTCAATGAAAAAAAACAAAAAAGACACACTATGATGACTGTTTTGGTGTATATTACTGTCACATTCCAAGCCCAATCACCTACAGGTCATTTACATACACTGGTTTATTATATTTGACAAATAAAGCTGAGAAATGAAGATCTTAGATGATTTTGAAGCCGATAACTGTCCGTCTGCGATACAAAAAGAACAAATGTGTTGCATCGCGGAGTCCGCTCGATTACTCTTGTCGCAGTAGCTTTAAATTATGTTCCCAGAGACATAGCTACAAGAAACATAAACTTCCAGCTTCAAATTCTACAAAAAAACATATCTCACATAGGGCCTAGGCACACCCTATATAAGTGTACCAGTCCCACTACAAATCATTCTACAATATCAAACTTCAAGTAACACAATTTACTGACATCAAACAATTTAGAGAAGGTGCTCCGTTTTATTATCAGACAGCTGGTTACATGTAGTGGTTGTCTTCGTAACAGTTAGATTCATACAGAAATGAAACCTAAGTTTAAACTCTCATCTAAAAAGCTGGTGAGATGCCAAAATCAGAAATGGTAATCAAAAAGCAATCAAAAATGGCACCATTTGTGACCTTGCTCATGACCTAATGCCACTGTGCCATCGTTTCTACAACAGTAAAAAGAAAGAGCTACATATCATACAGGTTATTCTATCTGGGAAACGGGCTGCCTTAGCATAGGATCAGTACAGCTACTGCCACTTACGTTATTGTATTTATGTACGAGTGGTTGGCGTGAAGAGATCGTGGACTTGCCGTCCACCCGGAGGTATGAATAGCCTTTATGTTGGACAAACGCCTCCATGATGTCCAGCATCTACAACACACACACACATGTATATGTCAGGTCAAATGTGTATATGCACTAGTTCGAGTCAGTGTCCACTTTTAGATCGTTGGATATGAACTATTCACAGCAGAAGGATAATGATCCCATTGATTCTTAACCTTGCTTAGCACGTCGCAGAGAATCAAAGTAGCCATTAATTCAAATAGTTTATGAAAATGATTATTAAGGAATAAAGAAAATTAGTATGTGATGGGGTTTAACTTGTTACTTTTGATCATAAAAGTCAGCATGGAAAATCAGTTCTCTTCAGGTGTATTTTCTTCGCATGTATGCAAAATTGGCATAAATTCATATAAACCAATACAGCTACTACTTATTAGCTACATGTATACATATTACCAAGCAGTGACACAACTACAAACCTGTGATCCCTGCGTGATCAACAGCGCCCTATGTCCCTGCCGTCCCTCTAGTGACAGCTACATATTCAGACAGACGAGCCAACTAACCTGTGATCCCTGTGTGAACAACAGCGCCCTATGTCTCTACATATTCAGACAGACGAGCCAACTAACCTGTGATCCCTGCGTGAACAACAGCGCCCTATGTCCCTACATATTCAGACAGACGAGCCAACTAACCTGTGATCCCTGCGTGAACAACAGCGCCCTATGTCCCTGCCGTCCCTCTAGGGACAGCTACATATTCAGACAGACGAGCCAACTAACCTGTGATCCCTGTGTGAACAACATCGCCCTATGTCTCTACATATTCAGACAGACGAGCCAACTAGCCTGCGATCCCTGCGAAAACAACAGCGCCTTATGTCCCTTCCGTTTCCACAGATTGAGGAGTGCCTCGACGACGATCATCTTAATATTGCCTGAGCGCCTCCAGAAGCCCTACTCCAGACTGGGGTCACCCGTGGTGTCGTCCCTGCGGAACACGCGTGGCCCGCCTGTCGACAGGTCCGGGTGGTTACAGATCTTACGAAGCGTGATGAGGCCAGCGAAGATCATGAACCGACCGCTGAGTATCGCCTGGCATTCCCGAGACTCCAGGTACTCCTGATGTACAATGATGATGTATCGAGTGAGTGCTATACAATATACAGGTGTTGGTCAGAAACACAAGGAATTTCAAGAGAAATTCCTTGTGTTTCTGACCGACACCTGATAAATGAACTATGTCTCACTTAATACATGATGAACCGCCCACTCAAGATTGTCTGGCATTCCAGCGACTTCAGGTATTCCTGGTGTTAATATATTAATGTATATGTCAGAAATACGAGAAATTCCTCGTGTTTCTGAGCCTCACCATATAAATGAACATTGCCTCACCTAATAAATCATGAACTGCCCACCTAGGATCGCCTGGCATTCCCACGACTCTATGTACACCTGGGGCCCGTTTAACAAAACTTTGTACGACTAAACTGTTCGTAAGTGCAAATTTAAGATATTCTGTAAATTTCAATTGATGGATTTACATTTATTGAGCATAGGCCGCACATGCAGCCTATGCTCAATAACTGTAAATCTAATAAGTGTTTACAAGAAAACATTGTTAATGTGAAATTTACGGACAATCATGATTTTGCACTTACGAACATTTTAGTCTTACGAAGTTTAGTGAAACAGCCCTCTGATGTACAGCGATAATGGATCAGGTGAGGCTGAGAAACACAAGGAATTCCTTTGCGTTTCTAAGCTGACCAGATTAATTGTGCATGACAGCCATAAATCCTTAACAAAGCAGTGAGAATTGTCTGGCACTCTCGGTAAAGCTTGGAAAGACAAGTAATTATAATACTTGTGTGGATTTTTCGACACAAAGTGTTTTAAATTTTAAACACAAATCATGATATTAAAATATTAAAATGAACAAAAGACAGAAATTTGATGTACCGAAAAATATGGGTGATAAAATATTGTAATATTAATTGTGAAAATGTTATTGATACATGTATTGCTAATGACAAATACACTTAGTATATGGATATAAAGAAAAGAAAGATCCTCCATTTGTTGATCCACAGAACTATAGAAAATGTACCTCCTTGCCGACGAAGGTGCCGGACGAGTGTAGAATGGCGACGGAACAGTGGCCACCACGTGCCGGGCACACGATTATACATGGTCCTAGTCCACGGTAGCTGCAATATTGGTAGTAATTAAGCCAGACTTTGGAATTTATTTATAGACTCACAACTGATGCGAAATTCAATTACTCAAAATGGTGCTGCAGTAATGGAGGTAATTACAGAGGCACGCTCGCTTAATAATATTTAAAGAATTTACGATATGAGACACGCCATGTGATTTTGTACCTTCGGACATATGGCATATGCGTAATTTCATGAAATACGTTTACAAAATTTACAATATTTTCCATAAATGGCCTCAAAAATTGATTTTCAGAATATGATTCCGCATGTACTCGACTTTTGACTTTATTTATGAAAAATATTATAAATTTAGTAAACGTATTTCATGAAATTATGCAGATGTCCTAAGGTACAAAATCACATGGCTTGTCTCGTATATACAATATTTTTTACCCGACACATGCATTTATAATCGTATTAACGAGAAATTTTTGTTGGCGAGTTTGGAGTATCTGAGCGCGGCGAGGAAGGCTATAGCCTGGATGGTCTTGCCGAGACCCATCTCGTCCCCGACTATCCCACCCGCCTGCTGGCAGTGCAGCTCCCACAGCCACTTCACACACGTCTTCTGGTAACTGCCAACACGACACGGGACATCCTATCTGGGGCCAACATCACTAAACATTGTACGACTGACGAGTTCTTAAGTGCAAAATTGAAAATTGGCTTATCATTTTCGCTGATAGCCGTTGTTTCCAAATGCCCAGCGCGTATAATCACAAGGGTTGGACTGTATATGTTGGCGAGATGTGGTAGCTTTAATCAACTATATGAGTGTGTAAAGTAAATTCCTAGAAATCTTTGTACAAACATTTTTTCACTAAACTTCGTACTACTAAAATGTTCGTAAATGCAAAATTATGATAGTCTGTAAAGTCTGTATATCTCACATTAATAATGTATTATTGTAAACAATTATTGAATTTACATTTATTGAGCATAGGCTGCATACTTAAACAATTACATACTTATAAATCTGACTCATTTATTCAGATGTCACCCTAACAAGCATTATTGACACAATGAGTTTCTGTGTTCCGGTTTCCATACTTGTATAGTTTGCACCAGATACGGCCCGGCACGCGCAGCCCACCGTCAAATTCCTCGTCATCATCGGACTCTGCGAGTTTCCACGCCTCGCGCAGTCTCTGCTTCATCCTCTCTGCATCCTGGAAGTCACTGCAATACAATGGTCATTATTGACACGTGTATCTCTGGCTGTACACTGGTGTCATTACATGCTGATCGATAAGAACTGTCTGTTTCATGAAACCTGTCCAAATTTTACGGCTATTATACACAATGCAAAAACAATGTTTTTTTGTTTTTTTATATTAAATTTTATCAACATTTAAGATGAGCCTTCTTTTTATTTCTTTAAATTTGGTCCGATATTTCCCCACGCTTAAATCCCCATAGACATCTTCACACGTCTATGGGGATTTAACATGGGGAAATATTTCTAATTTCAGAAATACTGGACCGATTTTCAAAATTTGACTTTTGTTTTCATAGTTAGATCATTTAAAAGGTATCTAGCCAGATTTCAGAGTCAATTTTGTTTTTTTACTCATCCCCCAGTTCCTCCACCTCTTTTTCCACCATGCTAAATTCCCAAAGACAATTCAATTTTTCGTAATACAATAAATATTTGACAACATTTTACGAAATAAAAGAATGCTCATTCTAAAATGTTATATTTATATAGCTTTGGGCAAACAGACTGTAGTATCAATCTGATTGTGTGAGCTTCCATGCCTCTATTTTATCCAAACTGCATCCTAGAACTGACTGAAATACAATTTACATTTATGTAATATACATCTCAGCTAACTAGCTGTGCACTGACCAAAGACATACTGCCGATAACAAAATGCAGCATCACGTGTTGACTCTATACAATTTATAACAGTCAATTCGAATTCAAAACCTACTTTTCCTGACGTTTAATTCTCCAAACTGTCACATTACATGTCTGTGTGCTTTGCAATCCTGAACAGATACGAATACAATGAAACCCGTCAAAATTAAAACATCCAGCAGTTTATATATGTATAAATGCAAGAATCATACCATGAAAATACCTTTGCTATATCTACGGGGATCCTCCACAAATATCGTAAAAAAAATGCCATTTTTGTCCGATAAGCAACATTTTCACCGTACAATCCTCGGTTCTTGCTTTCTCGACGCATGTAAACTATTTAGCAAAATATGCCATCTTTCTCATTTAAAACTGGGTCAGATTATCAGTCGTAAGATTGCCCCAAAATTAACATCAACAATCAGTTATCTGGACAAACGTATAATCGACTTATAACTTCTATTCTAACCTAGAAACCATAATTTTAATGCCTGTAAACCAGTGTAAAGAGCATTATGTAGTCCTGCAGACAAAAACAATCACACTTCGCTTCTTGGAAAACACCAAATTTATTGTATTTATAGAACAACTCTGCAATGACGTAATGGGCGCACTCGATTGAACCCCTGCGCGACTTTTGACGTTGTAAACAACTTGTGGACAGAGTTGGGGAATGTTTTCAGCAAATTTTACTAAAATGTTTACCGTGGCGATATATTCTACACACAGGCATGGAAACAGCAAGCTCCGGCGTGACTTAGATTTATTAGTTGCAAAATCTGATCAAAAGAATGCGCTTAATTAACAGGTATTTTAATTTGTCCGATAAACTGATTGTCCGGATAACTGGTATGACCCCTGTACTGTACACATCAGCAGTTGAGGTACACACCTCATTCTACTTTCGAAGAAGTCCCTATTGCCGTCATCGCGATATTTGCGGATGGCCTTTGCCCGGGGTGCCTTCTCCTCTGGGCTCTCCGCGCCACTGTCGATGTGGTAGATCGGGCAGCTAGTCCCACTGCCTTCTGATGCTTCCGCCTCTTCTTTATCACTGAAATGTCCGAGGCAGCTAATATAGCGACAATCAACAACAATAATGCTTCAGCATCTTCATCGCTGAAATATATCCAAGTTAAACAGTACATATCGCCATTCAAAAAGAAATGGTGCTCTTTATGATTATCTAGCAAGTGATGTAACCTTTAATCACGCCAACAGCCTCCAGCTTGATATTCACATTCTCAAAAATCAGTGTGTTTGGTTGAGACTGAGCACATGTTAGCCTCGGCCCATGAAACTGCTTGATTTTGATCACATGCCCCAAATTACAGGTCTGCCTTTATTGGTGTCAGCAGCCTCCAGCCTAATATTAGTATTCTCAAAATGTGTACGAAAATAAAATAAAACAGTTTGATTGGTCGAGACAAACAGCTCAGCCTCGGTCTATAAGACTGCTTGATTTCATCCTGTGCACACCTACCTTTATTAGTGGCCCCTGACTCGACCTTGACCTCCAGCTCTGGGTCACTGTCCACTAACTGGTCATCCTCGGGAATCCACTCCTCCCCACTGTCCACGTTATCGTCACTGACGTCCGCATCCTGCCCCGGGAAACTCGAAGCCCCCTCCACGTTGTCACGGTAATGACGATGGTCCTTCTCATCAAAGAAATTCTCCTTTCTGGGAGTAATGTTGGTTTGACGTACAGCATCTATCTGTGGTGCTTTTCTTGAATCTTGGCTAGAGCTTGGTCCGGCTATAGGGGTATCTTCTATTTTAACCTGCAAGAGTGAAAGGTGAAATGGCTTAGCGTCCCAGCAACAGCTAAGGTCATATAGAGACGGAGCCTCGATTTCACAGTGCTCTATCCACTAGATTATCGAGCCATCCCGCCCTACAGGAGTGAATTTACAGCACGGAAACTATAATGGGCTACTGACGGACGGACAGGGTAAACACTAAATGCCCCCCAACAACCATCATTGCAATGGCATACATACAAGAGGAGAAATAGGCTGATTATAAACAGCAGGGGTATGTACAGTATGTGCGATAGAATATCTTGCACAGCAAACTTACATTTTTGGTCATAATCAAGCTTAAGAGTAGATGAATAAAGTGAATGGGTGTGCCTGGTGGTCGGTGGTTCAAACAACATTATTATTTATCACAATAAATCACCAATTGAAATGAATTATGAAACAGAATCATCAATTACATGTAAATAATGGCCGAGCCATTGTTCTAAATGAACTATATTATGATCATAGGGTACTGGCAAAATAAAACCCAGAAATTCTCACGACACTGGAATTAATATGCAACATCGTTCAATTTGTGATAGGTTCCTGCTTATTGTTTCATGACCTACCACGTCTGTGGCTTCCTGCTTGACGACTGTACCGAATGGAGTCATCTCACCGTACGGATCAGTTTGTCCTTGTCCGCATTGCCTGATGTCGCTAGGATCTCACCATAAACTGGAAACATAGATTGATTGATGGAGGTTTTCCTTCTGTTCAACAGCAAGGTCAACTACAGGCGAGATTGTACCTATATGGTGGGAGCACTGTACATTCATCACTGAATTGTGACTGTGACTGGACAAATTGGGCTTAAGGGATTTTTGACCAGTGTAGCTCCTGATAAAATATCACACTCATGTCACCTAATGACGATCTATATTGCTTGTTAGAACACGGGTGTTTCATTGATAAAATGGCGAACAGTGCAGATCAAGATCAGACTGTGCGGATGCACAGGCTGATCTGGATCTACACTGGTCGCAAAACCCATAAGCCCCATTTCTAGAGTCATAGCCACAAATCACAATAAAAACTTTCAGCACCGAACGACTGTGTCCCGATCTGGTGACAGGTGACCTTACACAGCAGATTACTTGGCCCCATGTGTGAAACCCCAGTTAGAATCAGGGTTAAGATATGAATGTGAATGCAAGAGGTCGGACTGTTCCTATTACATAACCTATCTATAAGACAGGTCTTCTGTGATAGCAAACAGTGTAGAGCGTGGCCAGACTACCTTTATCCTGTTCATCCTCAAGTGGCTGTTTCCCGTCCAGTTTGGCTTGTATCGTCTTCCTTCTCGCTTCCAGTGTCTTCAGCTGACTTTCCTGGCCAATACACAACACACTAATTGGCCAACAGTTTACAAATTACTGGAATGATTAATTAATATTGTTAGCCATAAGTAACTTCAATGGGAAGTTATTGCGGTAGTCAAAAAGTGTAATTTTGTAAATTTAAGAACATATTTGTAACTTGTGTAAATCTTTATTAGTTTCCGTATCGATGGCCAAATGCGCTTAATCAGTTTGTACACATAGTTTGGTCAAATTATAAATACAGCACAGAATCACCAATATCTTCACCGGATATTGCTGTACCACACTCGAAACATCACTTTACTGCCGAGTTAACTACTCTCTCATCTTAACAATTTGATCAATTAACAGTACCGGTACATAGTTATTTCATGGTAATTTGGGGAACACTCAAAACTATTGTCCCGAGGTGTTGTGGATGAGGGCCGAGTGCAACAGTGCATCGGGTCGGTCACAGCACCGAGGGGCAATATATTTTGACTGTTCCCCCGAGTTACCATAAACAAATTGTTTTCAATACCCAACCTGTAATATACTGCAAGCGATACAATGAACGTGAATTTGTAATGGGGCGCATCTACTGACCGATATAAATTGCGTAGCATTTGATGACGTAATCTTCGACAAAATGCCATGACGTCATGATTTTTAGGGGTGAAAATAGTTTTTACTATTCCACAGGCACGTGGAACTATTTCCAAAGCACTTGAAACTATTTCCCAGTCACGTCAGACATTCAGAATCCAGGAAAGTATTAAAAAATGTGTAATGTTAATTTATATAGGGAGTTGAGTAATAATGATACGTATGTTTATCTTACCTTATTTTCTTTCTGTCGCTTTGATGATCCAAGCCGCCTGTTTGCCCCTCCAGAAAGGAAGCTTTTCCCCTGGCCGAGCTGTGCCAGTGTTGTGGCTAGGCTGGCCAGTTCATGCTTTACATTTCTGGAACAGGGGGCCGTTTCACTAAACTTTGTTGTTTTCATTTTGAAGCAAACTATTCAAGAATTGCTGTCTGTCAAAAACAGAACTTGAGATTCGATTACAAGCACAGAAGTATTGGTTTAGAATTACGGATCCAAAATAAATGTCATATCAAGACCCATGTCATGTACAGATAAGTCATTACCGTATGTCATCATTGATAGACTTCAGCTCCTTCTTCAATGCATTCTTCTTGCGGGTCTCCTGTTCTCTGACCAGCGCCTGATCAACCTGCTCCATGACCCCTGGCAATGGGAAACACACATACATGTGGCTGTCAGTGGGAAAAAATTATTATTGAACAGAACTAATTAATTAATTTTAATAAAATTATTTATAATATTTTCACCAACAAAGTTAGGTTTATATACGAGAACTAAACACAGTTCATTGTCGGGACGCCGGCACTAATATCTCAACAGTGAGATAGGTTTCGCCACATGTACTTCACTCTGGCCGCTCTACACATTATAACGGATGGAGGTAATGAAGAGGAGGGGTCCGCTGTATCGGTCCAATGATGGGGTGGAGGAGATGTGAGCGTGACACATCCCACTAAGCCAAAACAACGAGAAGAGAAGAGATGTAAAGCGAAGGCTTAGTGGGATGGGCCCAGAAGGGTTTTGCTGGCGCGGGTTCGAGCCTCGGTGAGACCTAAACTTTTTTTTTTTTAATTGTTAATAATTTTCCTAAAATTAATTAATAAATTGTTTACTGCACCAATATAATTAATAATTTTGAAAAAATAGGAAAATTAATTATTTTTTTTTAAATTATTTTATAAAATATCACAATGGTGCTGTAACATTTCCTCCGACTTTATTTCCAAGTTTTACCCTAAATTTATCCCAATCAGTACACTCAATTTTGGGCATGGTGGCGCGCGCCTTGATTCTTATATCATTTTTTAATTCTTCATATCTCCCCATTTCTTCCACCACGGATTCAAACTCTAAATTTGATATTTTCTTATCGGCCAACGCTTTTGGACACCATAACGTCGATGCTATTTTTCTTAGACTAGCGAGAACGGATATTCTATCATGTTTTCTACTTTTTTTCTCGAGTTTTCCACCCGCCGCCCTAATTACCATACAAAGTATTCCAGATAAAACGGTAATTCCACTCAAAACCCCTGCAAGTGGAACCGTTACAATTGTAGATAGCGTTGCAGCAGTCCCCGGACCACTAATTACAGATAAACTTGCCAGAACCGTACTAGATGCTTCAGCTATGTTCACCGCGCGCTTATATTTGTTAGCGTGTCTTTTTCTATTTGCACATTCTCTAACTAAAATATCCTGCATAGCGACGATATTATTCAACCTAAAATCTGAACTTCTTTCGTTAATTGGATACAGTGTTGATGGAGTGGTATTGAGAGTTGGATACAGTGTTGGTGTAGTGTTATTGAGAGTTGGATACAGTGTTGATGGATCGGTATTGAGAATTGGATACGGTGATTCGTTCATATTTTAAATTATTTCAATATATTAGTATTTTACAAATTAAGTTCAATTAACAATGAGACAATAGTGGAAGAACTCTCTTGGTCAGCGATTTTCGTAACAAAGTTAATAACACTACCTTCGGAAAGTCTAATTAGATCGTCACCGGCGAACGAAACCACCGACGAACTATCTCCAGCGCGTTTAGTGACTCCAATTGCCCGTTTCCTTCCCCATCTAACTAACGAGATTTATCGTGACCGCGCCCACAGGTTTACCATTAGCATTAACCGAGCAGACCGCCATTCGGAGAAGTGTACCTGGAGCTGTCATGGTGTATCCCCCACATTTATTACTCGCTTTGGCACCGAACGAATATTCAGGGAGCCCCTCAACCAATGAGCCCCGCTTCTCAGCCCAAACTGTTATCACACGTTTTTGCGTTTTCATTGTTTTTAACAATCCTGCAAGCCCCCCGATAGAGGTATGGGCCTCAGCACGAATCTTTTTCGCGGTCTCCTCAAGCGCTTTGGTCGTGGCTCTACGAGCATGTTTCAGTTTATCAGAAACTTCGGTTATTTTACCGTCTAGTTCGGCAACCGCCGCTTCTCTGCTGAGAGAGTCCTCTAAGCGCAACGCATCATAAGCCTCCATAATGGTCGCCTGGTGACCTTCTAGGGCTTTTTCAACACCCGACCTGGCATCTTTTTGAAATTCGGTTATTTTTCCGTCTAGTTCGGCAACCGCCGCTTCTCTGGTGAGAGAGTCCTCTGAGCGCAACACCTCATAAGCCTTCGCAAGGGCCGCCTGGTGGTCTTCTCGGACGTTCTCAATACCCGTTCGTACCCCCTCAACCCCCAACCGAGCCTCCTTTCGAAATTCGGCTATTTTTTCGTATATGTCAGTAAGTGCCGCTTCTCTGTTGAGAGAGTCCTCTGAGCGCAACGCCCCATAAGCCTCCGCAATGGCCTCCTTGTGGTCTTCTCGGACCCCCTCAACCCCCGACCTGGTCTCTTTCAGAAATTCGGCTATTTTTTCGTCTAGTTCGGTAAGTGTCGCTTCTTTGCTGTGAGAGTTCTCTAAGCGCAACGCATCATAAGCCTCCGCAATGGCCTCCGCAAGGTTCGACTGGGGGTCTTCTCGGACTTTATCAATACCCGACCGGGTCTCTTTTCGAAATTTGGTTATTTTTTTGTCTAGTTCAGTAAGTGCCGCTTCTCTGATGAGAGAGTCCTCCGAGCGCAACACCTCATAGGCCTTCGCAAGGGCCGCCTGGTTGTCTTCTCTTGCTTTCTCAATACCCGACCTGGCCTCTTTTCGAAATTTGGTTATTTGTTTTCCTAGTTCGGTAAGTGCCGCTTCTCTCTGATGAGAGTCCTCTGAGCGCAGCGCATCATAAGCCTCCGTAAGGTCCGCCTGGCGGTCTTCTCGGACTCCCTCAATACACAACCGGGTCTCCTTTCGAAAATCGATTATTTTCCCGTCTAATTCAGTAAGTGTCGCTCTTGGTGAGAGAGTCCTCTAAGCGCAACGCATCATAAGCCTCCGTAAGGTCTGCCTGCTGGTCTTCTCGGACTTTATCAATACCCAACCGGGCCTCTTTTCGAAATTTGGTTATTTTATTACCTAGTTCGTTTAGTTCCGTATGCGTTTCTTCACGACTTTGTGTATTCACAACCAGGGCATATTTCCTCTAAGTTGTGATAGTAGACTCTTATGAATCTCGTCCGTGGCCATCGATATAGTTCTATTGATCAAGGCCTTTGTTGGGTTTTTTGTAGTTAAAACGTCGCCCTTTGTCGGGATGAATCCCCCTTCTGCCGGTTCCAAATTCTTTGAATTTGTCGCCCAATCGGAAGAACTACCTGGTCCGTATATACTCATTTTCAATAATGTTGATAATATATAAATTACGAACATGCGTTTAATTCTAAATAAGTTTTTGCAAAATTATTAATTAATTTGAAATTTCTAGGACGACCGAAATCGGGTAATCGTTCTTCAACTCTCTCCCTTTATCATCAAGAATAGAAATCTTCAACTCGTGGATGTGTCCCGATTCCAAAACTTTCATCTCGGGGTGTGGGAAGTCTAAGGTCACAGTCTCGCCATAGAAACAGTCGCTGGCGGGCACAGTTTTCAGTAATGTGCTGGGAGTGCCGTCTACCGTGTTGTACGATGTGTTCACCCGATCAAGGTGCACCCTGAGAGTTTTCGTGAAGGCGAAGTTTACTGGGGTATCGCCGCGGTGATAACCCACGGGGAAGACAAAGGTCCGCCGGACCAGTCGCCCTTCATCCTCGTTGTAAGGGGGTGCAAATTTAAATCCTAACATTGAGGCCAACACCGGAGTGATCTCTATTTTTTTTATCAACGTCCAATGTCGCAATCCCCGTGGCTTTTGAGATTCCGAGAGTGACACTACTAGGTATATTACTTGCGATTAAAGCTTGGACATTTTTGAAACCCCAAAGGCCAGGAAGTAATCCGGCAGGTGATTCCCCAAAAGCTACGGGTATGATAGCCTCTGGCCGTTCTATTCTTTTGATATCCTTATACATTTCAACGTTTTTCCACCCAACCGTGAAGGTGATTGATCTAAGGCCTACCCGGCGTTTTCCGCAGCAGTTGTCTATTAATTTTTGAAGTTCACAACTCTCTTTTTGAACATTAGTTATAGTAGCAAACATAATAATATCTTTCAATGGATACCAAAGCATTTAGCTTTAACTCTAATGTAAAGTACGCGGTCGGAGGTAAATACACGCAAAAAGACGTTGTTAACCCCCTTGTACACCCAACCGTAACGGTTAGACCGGACAGCGGCTTTGCCACCAATTTTCCTAACATCTTTGAACAATATAGGCTGCCCAAGATTACTACGATGAAGGCGGTAAACGGGTGGAAAGCAACACCGATGCAGTTTTGGCAGAACCAAATAAATTTCGCTGTATGGTGCGCAACAGCCGGGTGTGGAGTTTCATATAAAGACCATCTGACATCCAAGAATGTCATGCTCCGAAGTGTCTACAACTTTCATGCGTATTATACTATTAGGAGGATTCTCAAAGAACTAGGTATTTCACTACCCCAAGACGACGCCTGGGATCCCATTTCCAACGCATACGACCGTATGGCGTTTGAAAGACTGTGTAACGAATTTAACGTTTCAAAAGACGCGGACTGGAGACAAAAAGCATTTCCTACCAGCACCGGCCTCGGGGACGTTCACATTCGGGGCCAGTCCTGGAAATTGGGGCAACAAGACTGATTTTAGACACGATCACTCCGGTGACCACATCGTCAGTCGGAACGCCGGGAATTTTGACCCCGTGACGATGACATTCGGGCCGGAAGTGTCTGGAGGTCGGCACTGTGGCGTGTTTTCTTGTAAAATGTTACCTCCGAAACTGGCTCACGTCGATTACATACAGCAGGCTGCTGAGGTTCAGAACGCGTGGGGTACATTTATGTTAGATCGGTCTAGGGTTCACGCAGGCCGGGGTTACTCGTGTCAACGACTCCATTCGCACGTACGTCTGGGCCATCCTCGGCGCACAGAAGCAAACTCGCAGTTCTATACTGGGCACGGGAACAGCGTTTGATGCACAAAAACAATTCTTGGCACTTGTAGAGGACGCCATCTCAGCTAGGGTGGACCTGGAGAAGGCGATCCAGAATTATCAAGACGTTTTGCAGAATGCCAGACACCCCAGTGACTATGTATTTGGAATAGGTCTTTATATGGCGCCGAGCAATATGATACTACGAGACGACCCGTTGACGGTTACAATAATCAGATCGTAATCGCCACCGCCAATCAAAAAATAAAAAATTCGGCCACAACGGTAACGTGAACACGGATATCATCAAGCGCAACCCCAACATGATCGGGTTCAACAGTGGAACCGATTTCATAAAACACAAAATGGATACACCTCCCCCAATTCGTAAATTGGATACACAATTGAACCAAGTACCCCCAATTCGTAAATTGGATGCACCATCGAGTTCCATCAACAGACCAATCGCGATTGGAGAAACACCAATCACCAACACCAATCACAGATTGGGTGAAATTGGAAGCACAACACACGAGGAGGAGAAATTAGGGCTCGTCATCGCCCTCGTGGCGATCGGATTATTTACGCTTTGGTTGTAGGAACTCTCTGGCAGAGAATAATAGGAGACCGGCGATTGCCACGATTAAAGCCCAAGTATTATTGGCGAGCCATCCGGCCGTTTTTGATAATATAGATAACAAGAAGGAGAGGAGACCCCCGATCAACCCAGGCAGCGCGGCAGCCAACTTTCCTGCTAATTTAGCCAGTAGATTGGCGAGGGCTTTTAGTTGTTTTTTTATCCATTCTTTGGCCCCACCGGATGGATCTGGTGCTGGTGCTGGTGCTGGAGCTGGTGCTGGTGCAGAACCACCCGTGATAGATAGAACTAGAGACGATATAGATAGAATTAGGGTCGATATAATCATGCTGAAAGCCGCGATGACGGTTATTATCGTGACGCCCTTCTCTCTGAACAGAGTGCGAATACGCGCACCGAGTGTAGTGTCCTCGTGCAGGACCCTCGAGATTGTTTCGCGGCTCCGACTTAATTGACCGGAAAGCGTCTCACGGTTAGTCGAGGCAGCCTCCAATCGATCTTCTCTTTCGTCCCGCAACGACCGCAGGAGACCGCAGGAGTTTGTTGATCCGCTCGGTAGATTCTCTATCGTCAGCGGCTTCCTCCAGTTTTCTTTCTTCTAGAGCGATATGTTTGTCCAACGCTGAGAGTTTGGAGAGGTTATTGACTAGTTCGCCCCGAGTTGTTTGCAGAACCTTATCGAGTCCCCGGAGTTCGCGAAGAGGTAACGGTGGGTCAAACTTCGTGCCGTTTATTTCGTTGACCGTGATTTCAATCGTGTTAATAGCGTTGGTGGCTACGCGAGGGATCTCGCTGAGCTCGATCGTTTCTATAGTGGCGGCCGTCTTCGCCAGCGTTTCGTCGGTAGACTGTAGGGTTTTTATCATTTTTGTAGCCAGCGGCGCCTGAATGTCGTCGAGCACTCCGAGAGCTCGAGCGAGGAGTACTCCATATCGCTTCAATGAATAGGGGCTGAGGAATTTTTTGGGTTGTTCTTGAACGTCAGCAACTTCCAGGTATTGCCCCATTTAACCCACAGGTCTCCCTTTTTAGTGCTGTGGAACTCCAACTTAACCTTGATGCCGTTTTTAGACACCATACTCTCCCACCGTTTCACCAGAGTTTTCGTTTTCTTGTTAGACGCCAGCTCATTCTTGGAGATCCTCTCAGGAATCTTGGCACCGCCCGCCCATGTCGGAGTTTTGGATTTGGCCTCCCACGTTTCGAAATGTTTACTCGCCTCGGGCGGGTGCTCTATTAAGGACGTTTCGTCCTCATCATCATCATCGACGATGTAATCTTCTCGCTCGCCCATAGTGTGATCTAATTCGTCCAAGCCCTCTCCGGGGCTATATGGATCGATATCATCATCATCGACGATGTAATCTTCTCGGTCGTCCGTAGTGCGATCGAATTCGTCCATGCCAATATCGAGACCAGCCATCTTTAATAATTATTATTATATTAAAGACAAAACAATACAGGTTTAATAGTTTCACTTAATTATGTCTTCGAGTCAATACGGTCGCAAACTCAATCCATACCGCAGACTGCGTGAGCCCCTCGGGGCAAAAGGCGTGAGACAGAGTGTCGTTATTACGTATTTATTTCATTATAGTGTGCTGGTACCTTTTTCAACCACCATACGTCATATTTGGTCGATTGATATACTTATATACCTACCTTAAAAACCTCTTCAACCTTTTTTAGATCTGAAAAAGGAATTGGTGAAACAACATTACTACCGAAATATTGCTTACTAAGTTCTTCCGCTTTTCTGTACATCTGTCAGGTCTGATCGTTTTTTATCAAGGTGCATAGATAGACACCTGAACAGACAAAGATCGTCATTATACTTATCTAAAGAATACATACCTTTTCTATTCCTCAACCATTCTGGAAGTTCTCCTCCTGCTGCTTCTTGGATTGTAGTCCCAAATCATCTATCCCCTACTACCCTGTATTAGCTTTACAAAAACCTCTACCCATCTTACAAACTTCCACTTTGTATTTGGTCTGTCTATTTTATCGGACATTATTCGTGTTTGCTCCATATCTGACAGCCCATTTTTTAATTTTTTAACGGTTTTCATTGATGATAGTGGTTCGCTACCACCGAGATTTTTGTGAAATATTAGAGTTTTAGGTTTTCCATTTTTAGTTTCCTCCATATGTTCTAGCTTGTAAGAATATGAATATCTCAAATAAAAATTTGTTGTTAGATACGGAGCGAGTTTATCGGACATGCGTTCGGACTCGTTGATGTCAATGTTTTTACGAAAGGATAATGTAACTACCCGTCTTCCATTTTCTACCTTTTCCAATGTTTCATCGTGAGCACCCAATATTTCTTCACCTTTTTCCACTATCGCGCGAACTATAGATTTTTTATTATTATTTGGTATTTGGTCACCTGTGCGTCTAATTTGAGACAAATTATTGGTGCTTGAAGGTAATTCTTTAGAATTAATTACACTAGCCCTTAACCCCGCAATACTTTCTTTTTGAATTCTGTTACCAACTTCCTCTGCTTTGGATATATCATTAAAGGCTCCTCGTTTGTGGGCGCGGGTAAACCGCTTCATAAACGCCTCATTCTTTGTGGAGTTTATCAGCTTTGTCAACCCCCTAACTCTCAACCGTTTACTATAAGTAATACCTAGAGTTTCGGCTTCTCTTCTCAAACTTTTTATTTCTGCTCTAGTTTCTAGCGTTATCATATTTTCTGTAATATACTTTTGTATAGCCTATGAAATTTATCTGTTCAATTGGTCGTGAAAACATTAAGTTTTTTTCACGTCCAATTGAATATAAACATATACATATACATATAATGGTGTGTGAGACTTGTGTAAAAACGTTACGCGTAAAGACATATCTACGAAGGCATCTGGCGAGACGTAGAAAGTTTCCTTGTGTCCCCCCACAATTTCAATGCCCCAGATGCCCTTGTAAATTCGTTAGTGCCCAAACTCTTTGTAGACATAAGCAACTACGCTGTCGGGTGGCTAAAGGTGAACGTGGTATACTAGAGCTGGTAGAATTAGTTGCTGATCTACGAAATCAATTAGCTATATTGGAGGAGGAAAATACGAAATATAAACTATCACGCGCGGACGTATAGAATTATGCAAAATCCCAATTGAACAAACATTTCTCTTTTTTTTCCCCTCCGGCGCATTATCGGGTGGCTATTTCTGGCGTATATAACCTATGGGATTTATATGTTCAATTGGACGTGAAAAAAACATGAGGTATTTATGACACCAATTGTCACGATTTGCTGTCGGGAGATAATTTCCTCGTTAACCAATTTTTGGTTTTTCGGGGGTGGTGGGGGTAGTATATAGGGTTATAAATGATACCACCGTAGGTGGTATCATTTTGACTCCCTATATACTACTCCGTTTGTTTTTTTTGTTGACCGTGACTGGTATCTACACCAAAATAACAAAAATAACGAAAAATACCTTTACAGAATTACGCCAATAAAGGTGTATTCCGAATGTAATGAGCTAGAGTATTAATGGGGTTTATGAAATGTGTGGCAAATCTAGCTCTTGTTCTGGTAGAGTATTCAAGCAGCCTAGAAAGTATCATCCTGATGGTTAGAAGTTGGACATGTGATTCACTGAATGGAATATAAACAGTGCAGACGCTGATCAGACTTCGCAGATGCGCAGTCTGATCTGGGTCTATACTGGCCAGAAAGTTTGTGTCACAAATGATTGGATAGACAGAAAGGCGAAAACTATATATATGTACCCCTCGGCATACTTTGTAATGCCAGGGGTATAAAAATACTATTAAACTAAAACATGCTTGTGATTACCTTGCTCAAAGTCATCTTGGTTGTATACGGCCAGTCCGAGAGCTTGGAGATCAGGGTCTGCATCATTCAGGTTGGCAGCTGGGATGAGGTGTTTGTTCACCTGGAAGCTTGTCTTGTCCACCGCGGATTCCCCTCCGTCTGGCTCCGCCGGCTCAGCCTTGACATCAGTCGCAACATCCATGGTGGACACAGCTGATCGGTTATTCACAGTCAGTAGGACAATTCATCTAATATCCTGTCAACAGATATCCAAAACTTGATCTACTGTCTGATTCACGAAACCTGCCCAAATTTTACAACTATATAAATAATGCAAAAACAATATATTTATTTTGATAATATTAAATTATAGCAAAATTTAAGAATGAGCCTACTTTTTTTTTTCGTGAAAATTGGTCCAATATTCATTTTATTGTGAAAAAGATGTCTATGGGGATTTAACATGGGAAACTTTTCTAATTTCAGAAAGAGTGGACCGATTTTCCAAATGTAACTTTTCTTTTCTTAGTTAGATCATTTCCAAGCTATCTAGCTAGATTTCAGAATCAATTTCCATTTTTTTTTTTAATTTTTCGACTCCTCCAGGTTCTCCACCTCTTTTCCCCATGTTAAATTCCCATATAGAACTAATTTTTCGTAATCAAATCAATATTTGACCAAATTTCACGAAATAAAAAAGATGTATCATTCTTTAATTTTGATAAAATTTAATATTATCGAAAAAAAAAATTGTTTTGCATAGTTTATATGGCTGTAAAATTTGGCCAGGTTTCGTGAAAAGACAGAAGGCATAGCACTGGGAATGAGACTGGACATGTACTAGTCGAGAACATCACCGACCCAATCAAAAGCTGGGTCGTGATGGCTGCTATTTGTTTATTGACATTTTATATTTTTCAATAAAACTGAACATACAAACATACAGCATCTAACTGTATAAACACTTGGATTGAACCCTAGTTTACATTTTAACAAGAAACGAGGCAAAGCCACGAAGGCCAGGTTTTTTCCAAGCATAGACACTTGGATAACATAATTATACCCACTTTTGTAGACTAGATGGCCGTGGCCTGCATGTCGCGCCTTGGGGTGAGGCATGGACACTAAAAAAATAGATATGGTAGATGGAAAAACTTTAACGGAAAAAATTTAACCGGACACACGGACGGACGTATGCCAAAATGCCGACGATATCGCGCTTTCTGTAAGCGGGTGCGACAATGATGATAAACACCCATGTGAAGTATCAAGGTAATGGGTGAAGCAGTTGCAGAAATATAGTACACAAAAAAACTTTAACAAAAAAATTAAACAAAGTAATTTGACCTTGACATTGGGCACAGAGGCTGCACGGTTGGGGAGTATAATGAAAATATGGATGATGATAAACACCCATGTGAAGTTTCAAGGTAATGGGCGAAGCAGTTGCAGAGATATAGTATAACGTTTAAAAAAATTTAACCAAAAAACAAAAAATTTAACCAGACGTACGTTAAAAAGTTAACGTTGAAAATGGCTAAGTCAATTACGTAGAAATAATAGGTGAAGGTAAAAAAATGGTCACATGTTGGATAGTTTTATGTGGTAGGCACCCCTTGGTAATGAAGCTGTGAAAGTTTGGTGGTCCTAGGTGGTACAGTACCAAAGAAATGGACTTAAATACGAAAACTTAACATTGTAAACGCGAAAACTTAACGTTCAAAATGGCTAAGTCGACTGCGCGGAAAAAATGGGTGAAGTTAAAAAAAAAGTAACATGTTGGATAGTAATATGTGGTGGGTACCCCATTGATATGAAGCTGTGAAAGTTTGGTGGTCCTAGGTGGTACAGTATCAAATAAATGGACTTAAACACGAAAACTTAACATTGTAAACGCGAAAATTTAACATTGAAAATGGCTAAGTCGACTACGCGAAAAAATGGGTCAAGTAAAAAAAAAGTAACATGTTGGATAGTAATATGTGGTGGGCACCCCTTGATTATGAAGCTGTGAAAGTTTGGTGGTCCTAGGTGGTACAGTAACAAAGAAATGGACTCAAATACGAAAACTTAACATTGATTGTGGACGCCGCCCGCCGCCCGCCCGCCCGGCTTTCGCCAATCCAATAGCCTGGATTTTTTTTCAAAAAACCTGGCTAATAAAAGCTTAAAATATTTCTCAACTACTATTTACATGTATATTGAAATAACCCATGGCATAGGTTATTTAATTTAAAAATATGTAAATTTGTTTTTTGAAAATTCTACAGGAAAATGCCGTTACATGAGTAAGCCATCATGACTGTATATCAAGAGTTCAAGACAGTAATGAAGTCACGACTAGACATGTACCAGAGTTTGGCGAACATTGCATGAACATGATGAAAGCATAATGAGCAGAAATGTGTAGCGGTAGTTTGGATAACACGAGCGTCAGTGTTGTATCACTCTGCATGGAACTGAGGCAGAATGAAATAGTTTGTGTTACATGTCATTGGATTTTGATTGGTTGATTCCGTCAATGGGTGGGTATGCCAATTTAAACCCAGTGCTCCAGATAAGGAATTAGTAATTGAGTATTGTCACTCCATCATTTCTGAAGCAATTGGGTATTTCAAAATTGTAATTGTGTAAAATAGAATCACACAACTGTTTACACATCAGCAGACCGCACTCATTGAATAGTTTGCTTCTAAATGAAAACACATCTTGTTATTTCATTCTGGAAGTCGGACATCGTCCATTTCGCGCACCTGCAGGTTATAATTATCTACCTCGTCGAGGAGCGCATGGGGAAATCTCACCCGTTTTCCTATGTAATTTAATCATTTGTGAAGGCTTCAAACAACTAAATTCTAGTCGCTAAATCAAATTTAAATTCAGATTGATATTAAATGTTAAATGGTCATGAATAAATATTCTTATCACCATTTTGTAGTCGTAGTTCAAAATATGAAATATTCTGGCATAAAAATGATGTATTTTAGAGCAAAATGTATCAATTGACCCCGAAACACGTGACTAGTGATACGTCACGCCGACTTCCAGAATTAGAATTGTCTCCTTGGAGACAATTCTAATGAAATACCAAGATGCCTTTTCATGGAAAAATAAGAAAATATGCTATATTTGTGGTCTGTTTATTGTTTTCTGTAGGATGATAAAGCATATATGGCGATAAAGGTAACACAAATTTTTCATTGCTTTTTGATACTCACTACTTCTGATTTTCAATTGTGTTTCTGGCAATTTTAATTGGGTATTTACGCAAATACGCACCTTATCTGGACATATCTGGAGCTATGTAACCATCACCAAAAATATAAAAAAAACTAGTTAGATAGACATGTGAGACAGAACAACACGTGGACCTACAGATATTATGGAGCTAGAAAATGATACTTAAGTGATCCAGGAGGGCATACATTGTAAAAAACAATTTTGGCTAGTAAATTGAATTGTCAGTAACTGCTCCCATCGACAACTGGTTTTACTACATCACCCATAGGCACTTTATGGGATGAACGAAACCGATGTGTTAATGACTCCTATCGCAGGATGTATAGTATATGGAGTCATACAGATCCTCAGTGTAACTGGATTATCACATCGGGTTTTCGTTCATCCCATAAAGCTCCTATGACATCACCCACGAATTTATTATTAAAACCGGACACGAAATACTTTTTTTTCTGACCGTTCTTCGAGTCAACATTTGCTTAAATACAAAAGTAGTCCATGCATAACTACATGTATCTCTTAATGAGCATTATAAAACACGAATTGCACATTAAATGTAAACAATGTGCACACCTTGCATATCTCAGTGCTAGTGGAAGTTTCACAACACGATTATGTTGTAAGCGGCCTTAGCCGTTACTGAAGAATATTTCGCAACAATCATAGAACATTTATATTATAAAAAAAATGCAATGGAAAAATATTAATTAATTAATACTAACAAAAACTAAAAATGTTAGTACGGATTACACTAATGTTAACTGAGTCTATTTTGTTTTACAAATGTTGTAAGCGCCCTAAGACTACTGACTGACAACTTCAGGTGGTACTATAGTGTACCATAGTATGTCTACTACACTGTAGTACATGTAGTACATTTAGTAGTACCATTTACCAGAGACACTATTCTGGCTTTTACCGGGAGGCACGTATGCAGCTGCATGAATATAGGGTACTGCAATATGTATGTGGTGCATCAAAATTGAGTTAATTAATTATGGACCTATTGTATATAGGTGCGTACGTGCGAGCATGCGTACAGTGAACAGGCGCGGATCTAGCACTGGGTTGTGGGGGTTGCACCCCCCCCCCCGTTCAGCCACGGAGGTAACGCAAATATGAACTGATATGAAATTGTCATGATGGTATTCATGATGGACAAACATGGAACTGGACATGGTTCATCGCTGGTGTCGGGTGAAACCGAGGCTGTTGCTTTGCTGTTTGCTTATACATGTAGTTCACTGGAAGGTTTTGGTGACTGTACTGTAGCCGAATAACGCGGACCATTACGACCGTTTTTTTTATTTTTTTGTTGTTTTTTTTTCTCTTTATTTTGAGGTACGGGCGAATCGCATTATAATTCAGATCGCGATACGCGATCACGATATAAAGGTGAGTTGCAGTGTATGTACTACGGTATCGACTGTCCGTTGACGTATAGTCAATGTCATTACATGTACTTATATTTTACGTTTACAGGTATGTGGTTTTGATAATCAGTTAACTTACAAAAGAATATCATCATAGCGGTACAAAATATAACAATTTATTACCAGCTCGAGTCTGATTTTAAATCCCGTAAAACCCAGGAAAATGCATTTCAGCTAGACATCTGTATTTCAATTTTTTTTCCGGGGGGACATGCCCCCGGACTCCCCTAGCAAACTCGGTCCACTGCGTGCACCTCGATAACCCCCCCCCCCCCCCCCGTTCTCAGAAACCTAGATCCGCGCCTGGTGAAGGGAATATATATTGAAACATCCGCATATCATATGGCGACAGCCTCAGACATGAGGTGTTTGCACAGAATATCTTAATTTGATTCTAGGTCTGTGATTTGATTATCTAAAAATCTGTGCAGAGACATATTCCTGATATGTGACATAAAACAAACTTGACATATGTGGAATTTCACAAGTTCATCAACTGGGGGTTTGTTTAAATTGGAGTCGCATGACTGCACACAACTGTATTACCGCGTATACACCGTTGTTATTAACTGGGGAATATGATAAACATTTTACGTTGCACGTGCAGATATGTACAGTTAGCAAATTTCTAACTAGTGTTATTGTTTACCCTGGTTTCTCGACCAATGAAATAACGGCATTTCGTCTCAATTAATCGCATATTGCGACGCTTTCGCCAATATGTATTAAATTAATTATTAAATGTGCAGCGCTATATTTAGTACTGATGTTATGCATTGTTGCCATCAGTTCACGAGAAGCAAAGCATATTACCTCCCACACATATGGTGTACGAACGTGGTCAAAACTAAACTTGCAGCAATACAAATATACAGGTGTAGCTGTAAACATACAGCTGCACCTATAAAAATACAGCTGCACCCATTAGGTATACGCTCCCATAGAAAGTCGGGTATTTGTAAACCCCACTACTTCAAAGAAAACGTGGGGTCTGGGAAACCCGAGTTTCACAGCTGGATACTGGAATAAACCTGTCTGCATCCCCGATACCAACCAGATTTAATGTTCCTAACACCGGGTCAAATGGCCCCTTAGGTGATATGATAAGATTCTGAAATTCCCAGTTAAATTCTAAATATGTTATAACGCAAATAAAATCTATAAATAAGCTATAAATGCAATAATCAATTTTTATATTACAGAGATGCAAAAATGCCTTTTCTCCCGTCAAAATCGGTTGACCAACGACAAATATATTGTGAAAAAAATATGTAAGATTTTACCAAAATATGTGTTCCGAAGACCTCTCCAAATCCCGCCAAAATGGTTCCAATACGGCGTAGGAATATGCTGGCCAAAATACTATCTATGATCCATTATAATATAAAATCGTATTCAATATTTATATACACCAAGGTGAATCGATATATGTATGCATTCCATTAAACAAACGAAAACTAACAAGAAGCCAAATCGCCAAACATAATCCTTATGTGCGAAAATGAAACTGGACGTGTGAGAACTATTTTGTGTCCGCGCATGGATAATGGCCAGGCGGCTTGACCACTGCATAGGACAGAATAAATATGTCTGGTTTCTGAACTAAAATGGGAAGATATAATAAATACAAATGTACTAATCTTTTTTTGTTATTATTCGATAGCAGAGATATGTACTAGATATTTGCTGTATTTTTATATTTTATTCAAAATGTAGCAGTAAATATGAAGAGCACATAATTATGGCACCACGATTGCAAAACCTGCAATTATCTATGACATACATGCATACATATGGCATATGTTGTCATGACGGAGAAAGAAATGGGGCTTATGATCTATGCTACCAACTCCGCTACCCAAATCAGCCTGCATATCCGCGCAGTCTGATCAGGGTCTGCACGGTTCGCCATTCCGTCTATCTCAATTGATTTCATACATAATAGGAGCCGCGTCGCGAGAAAACCTGTCTTCGGGTAATTGTTGGTCAATATAACATTGTTACTATGAAAATGGTATTGTATGATGAATTTAACGCTTTTTAGTTGATCATGATATTTGCAATATTCATTAAGATATTATAGTTTATACAACACATTAACTATGCAGGTCGTTTGAGCAAAAGAGACGTCACGTAAAAGCGACGTCATGCGACGTAAATGACGTTACAGTACATACCGTTACAGATAGAGTATACGCCAACATTTACAACAGTTTGCAAGTTGACATAATCGAACTAGAAGCATGTTTGGCATTGAATAATGAATGTACAGACGGATGAGCTTGAGTCTTTTGGTAACACATGAATGTGCAAAGCGACAAAGTCAAACCGGTAAGTTCATGTACCAGCAAGTATGAACGTGCACAGGTACGCTGATTCAGTGTGCTGATTTCTTCTTTTTGACGTCGTGTTTATTGAAGGTTTTAACAATTTATAATTGTAGAAAACCACGGAAGTATATTCATTAACTAATTGTTTGATTAGGTCTATAAGACCGTTTAATTCAACATATAGAAATGGAAATACACACGCATACGGGGAGAACAATACGTTCAACATTAAATTACATTACAACTAGAGCACAGTCGATGGCGCGCCATCGCAATATACCCACGTTTCCCAAATGCGAAGTTTAAAAGGGGAAGATAATTCATGACCGGGGTTCGAATAAAAAAAAAAAATAAAAATTCACTGCGCATCTACACACCATAAGGAAGGCACACACCAAGTTTCAAGACCCTACCTATTACGGTTAAACAGTTTTACTTCTTACACGAAACATGACGGACGGACAGACGGACGGGCACCCGTGACGAAAACAATATACCCATTTAATTAGTTTTTTTAAAAGAAGTGGGTAATAAATAACTGTTTGCTCTGAAAGGCAGTATTCATGTCTGATGACAGGCACCCTTACAGTACTGTCATGTGTTACGCACTATGTACACAATCACAATCACTGGAATAGCGTGAGAGCAAAATCCTGCACCGCTTGCGTGTTATTTCTACTGCATCGCAGTCTCTCATTCGCCTACTAGGAGACCACATTCAAGGGTAGCGAGTGGAAGTCTGCCACATGGCCAAACTGGCTATGGTAACATATTTGAGACAGTTGTTACCTCAGCTTGTGATCAGCTTGTCCTACCACCCACTTGTGTTTGTTTTGGGAGTGTTACGCTAGCAGTTTGTCTTTGAAGACTCAACTCAAAATACGGGGTCCCAAAGTACGAAGAAATGAGAGGGGAGGAGAGATAAAATAATAACAATACCCGCAAGTCAAGAGATCCTTGATAATCGTCGAACAATACTAGAAGAACCATATCAATTTCTAGTGCGCACAGTATTATTGTATTTGTGTCACGACTTGACAATCCTTGAAATATCATCCCACAGTTACTGTGTCTAGTTCTTGTCTTTTTGTATTATTGTAGTTGGTTTAAACAGTATTTATTTCAAGAGAGATATGTGATATTATTGTAGTTGTACGTGTCACATGTCCCAAACATGTTGCCTTGAAATATCATCCCACCGTATTTCTTATATTAACATGACACACATGTTAGCGTGCATTCAGATTGAAGCTTTTCATATTCAGACAACAGAAACGTCGAATGTTCGCGACATCGTCCCGCTTACAGTTGTACTTTGACCACATTGTGAAAAAAAAACCGGACCTTACAATGTCTGCAATAAATGTACGATAGGCGACCCATATCATGTCGGTGATCGAGAAAGGATCACCCAGTGAGTGAATGGCGAACATCGTATGTTCTGATCAGACAGCGCATATGCACATATGAGACTGATCTGTCGCTATACTAATCGTAACATCCATGGCTTTTTTTGCAGGAGATATTTATTTCTTAAAATCGGTAAAGGTTGAGCTAATTTTTAATTTTAAACATTGTATTAGAAAGAAAGAATTGATCAATAGACTGAAAATTTGCTTCGATTTAACCAGATCTGAAACGTATAGTTGTGCGGGAAACCGGGCCCAGGCTACATAGGTCTACAAATATGATTCCGATTATTTGTATGTATATGTAAATAAAACATGTAGCTTACACAGAGTTTTCACCTGTAAATGGTGGTCGATAACAGTTAACGTGGACAGTTATCTGTAAACTGTGTCAAAGAAACTATTATGTGAAAATAAAGGAACATAAAAAACACACGTCAACAGACAAACATTTTTTTATGATACCAATAGCAAATTAATAAAAGAAAATTATCCTTACGGCTTTATGCCATTATTGTTAATAAAAACATATATAAGATATGCCTGTTTTCGAATAAAAATCGAGGTACGTTGTTGTTCTGTTCGTTAGATAACTTTGAACACTACGGAACAAACATAACATGGCGTCTGACAATAAACGTCGATAATTGGAAATCTCGGCGGAAATTACGTCAGCTAAGTTCACGGCGTCATATCTTGTGACGTCGTCAGATTCCCGAAGACAGGATTTTCTCGCGACGCGGCTCATAGCATCCGCGATATTCAAAGAATAATATTTATAACAGTCTTGTGTAGTAAATGATGACATCTTGCAATATGCTTTGAAAGTGTCATAAATATTCGTTGTCATGTACGGAAGAAAATCATAAATTATGTAAATATTTTTCATGAACTATGACAACTGTGGAAATGTATCAAATTACTTACATGGTTGGTCTCATAACGGATCACTGTGTACATAGTATACGCATATACAAATATAAGGCCAAATATGTATAATTTGCAAAGCGTTTTCCTGGTATCATTAATGTTACTCCTTCAAAAAACTTTAGCCCTGATCAGACTGCGCGGACTTGAGATTGATACAGATCGAGCTCCGTGTCAGGTGCATGATTTGGTGGCGAAATTCTTATTTCTCAATGAAAGATAGCAAGTTAGGAGTCCTTTAGAATCGTCTCATTGAGATCATTGAGACTCCCAACTTGCCATTTTTTGGTGCAGAAAGTTTGTTGTTACCAGAATTGATAAAATTACTCACCTTAGCTTGAGCTCTGTTGATAGTTTTATAAAACTTTTCTAATCAAACGTTTTAACTGTCATTCATTTCAGTATCAAATAAACTGACTGCGTCTGTAGTTGTACTCTTGACCAAAGTTTGATGACCTATACACACTATCCCCAATTTATTCCAACATGGGGATGGGTGGTAGGAGGGAGCATGTGATGGGTAATTTTAACGATCGGTGTGTGTTCATCCTTCCCGGAATGCCGACCTACATGGTTTGGTCCTCTTGTATCGTTTTGCCCCCCCCCCCCCCCCCCCCCCCCCCCCCCCCCCCCCCCCCCCCCCCGCCCCCCCCCCCCCCCCCCCCCCCCTCGGTACTTGAGAGCTGAATCATGTTATGCTCCAGTAAGAAATAATAAGCTTATCATAGCCCACAACTTGCCATTTTTGGTGAAGAAATAACAAAATCCTACCTCAAATTTATCAAATTACGCACCTTGACTGAAGCTCTGTTGATAGTTTATAAAACTTTTGCAATCGCCAACTTGGACTCAAAACATATTTCCTTTTGCACACGCACTAAGTACGATTCAAGTCGAGGCGTTTTGCTGGTATCATTATTGTTACTACTTCGATGAAAACAAAACACGACAAATATAGGCCCTGGTCAGACTGCACGGATGCGCTGGTTGATCTGGGGCTACACTGTCGCATATGTCGTATGGTCCATTCCCCAGCCAGGACTCACACTCAGCTAAATTCCTTGTGTCATTGTGTCAAGTCTGACTTTGAGATTGAAGTAAGGTTTTGCAATGAAGATATTTATTTCTGCAAGGTGTATGTAACATAACATATGCTACATGTAATTATGTATCAACAGCACATTTTAATTTGTAACATGCTAGTGTGCTGGTCAGTTTGAACACTGGTTAGAATATACACTGGTTAGAAGACTAGTGTGTTCTTGTATCATCAGCTTATTGCTGTTAGAACAAGCAATTCTCCCAGCATTATTGTGGAAATCAACACACACATGTTGTAGGCTACCAAGAGAGCATGGAACAAGATCAGGGTTGCTAATCCATTTAGACAATGATGAATCCAGTCGGTAACAGTCTAGATCCTGATGTGACTGCTCATTCTGATCTGAACCTAAGCTGCAAAGATTACGGTCATAATAGTCGCTGGTGGTAATAAAACTCACCTGTACATATTCTCATGCACTATGGTCGAGTCTGGCGGTTACTGGAGACTCCAGCTGCAGCCACAGACGGACTAATGTGCAGTGAAAGTAGTTCGGCATGCTTTGTTATCTCATTAGCTGACCCCATAGTGCAATACAAAATCATTAACAGGAACATTAGCCTGTCAGAATCAGCTTGGCATTTGGCTGTTCGTTTTCTATGGGACTGTACACATAATGCCTGTAAAAATACAGTTGCACCTGTAAAAATACAGGTGCAGCTGTATATGCAGGTACACCTGTATATTGATTTGCCTGGGTCAAAATTCCGCTCCAATCAGATGTATAATTCGAGCTGCACCTGTGAAAATACAGCTGCACCTGTAAAAAATGCAGCTGCACTGCACCTCTAAAAATACAGCTACAGCTACAGCTGTAAAAATACAGGTGCAGCTGTATATGCAGGTGCACCTGTATATTGATTTGCCTGGGTCAAAATTATGGTGTACGAACGGGGTCACCACTAAACTTAAAGGTGCACCTGCATATATACAGGTGCAGCTGTAAAAATACAGCTGCACCTGTAAAAATACAGCTGTACCTGTAAAAAATACAGCTGCACCTGTAAAAATACAGCTGTACCTGTAAAAATACAGCTGTACCTGTAAAAAATACAGCTGCACCTGTAAAAATACAGCTGTACCTGTAAAAAATACAGCTGCACCTGTAAAAATACATCTGCACCTGTAAAAAATACAGAGCTGCACCTGTGAAAAATACAGCTGCACCTGTAAAAATACAGGTGCAGCTGTATATGCAAAATACAGGTGCAGCTGTACTTTTTACAGGTGCACCTACACATTTACAGCTGCAGCTATAAAAAATACAGCTGCAGCTATACATTTACAGGTGCAGCTGTATACATTTATAGCTGCATCTGTAAGTTTAGTTTTGACCTCGTTCGTACACCATAGCACCGTTCGCAATTAAGCGCAACTGAATATTAATTAACTCCCAGCGTCAGTCCTAATCAGACTGCGTGGATCTGCATGCTGATCTCGGGCTGCACTGGTCACGGAACTAAATAACCCGACGTTTCTGTTTTAACAGTATATATATACCGGAATACTCCCACCTAAATTTGCGGAATGAATCTTAATATAAACAGAATATTTTTAAGACACTACCCCAAAAACATTTCCGAGACCCGAAAATATTCCGGTATTATATACATGTATAGAGCGACGATAGTGATTGATTGTAGCATGCTTATATATCATATCTCGTTGCTACTAGGGAAAGTTTCACCGGGAAGAGTGTTTTCTTCGGGGATATATTACTACAACAAAATGGGGAGTAGTATCTAAGAGTGATAATGATACGAGTTTTAAAATGTATAGTTTA
>CM055267.1:59210969-59234902 GCA_029237695.1 Conchocele bisecta
ATTTCAAGACAATCCACTTGAAAGATACAATAGGCGACATTAATTGTAAAAAAATGTTTCCAGACGAGTAGTAATTTTATTGATTTTTTAACACTCATCTAGAAACATTTTATAATGGTGCATATTGTGTTTTTCAAGTGGATTGTCTTACATTTTCCACCGGCGCGGAGTGCAGCACCAGTGTAATAATGATAATTAAGATGCGCCATGTGTTTTGTACCTACAAAAATGGGCGTAATTTCATAAAAAAATTACAAAATTTACTATATTTTTCTGGAATGACACCGAAGGTTGTCGAAATTTTCAGAGCAAATGCGGAATTCTATTCCGCATTTGCTTTGAGAATTTCATCAACTTTCAGCATATTTATGAAATTGCGCACCTGTTTGTAGGTACAAAATCACATGGTGCGTCTCGATTATACAGACAGTATATCTGCATTGGCAATATATATACATGTACATTGAAGTTCACATACAGAACTTGCACACCAAATTAATCACCTTTTTACACGCTTGTTTTTCTTAAATTCTGACATCTTTCTACAGTCTGGGCAATAGGTATATATATAAGATTCCGGCACCTCGTGTTAATTTATGGCACCCGGTGTTTTTATAAACTTGAATGTATAAGGTTTCCAATTCCGGGTGCCATTTTTTTAAGTCCAAGTTCAAGGTCATTGAACTTTATGCTTGACCATGTTGACGGAAGTCAAAAATTGCCAATATATGAGCCAATAGGTAGGTCATGGTCCTTAACTTGGAAATTGGTGTAAGTTGTTCAAAAACATTTCAGATGGATATATTAAAGAATTTACGTAAACTACACTAATATTCAGTATATTATTATCATATTTTCAAGATGCCCGCCAAGAATTGGGTATTTATGATATTTCGGTTGACTTGCTACATATTTGTGTAATGCTAAGCGCCTTCACCTATATTCAAAGGTTAATTCTTTCAACTGGAATAATATTTCAGTTAATATACTCCATTGTCAGAAAACTCAAAATGGCCTCCTAGTAAATGGCAAATCCATAGTAATTGACTAAATATAACTGGGAGAATTTGGTTGGAGAGGAAATCAACACTTCTCTCACTTTTCCCTGAGATTCTGTAACTACTAAAATGTGGACATATATTGAACCCTGATTTGATCGGCTAATAACATCATGCTCTGCATGACTTTTCATTTTTTAATTGTTTATATTAATTAAATGCGTCACCTAAAGAAATTATATTTTCGACAGATTATAAAGTACGATAATTGCACATCAAAACATAAATACAGCGAATAAACAGTAATATCGCAAAAAGCAAACACGGTTATCGCCCCTGATATCAGTTTGGAAATTTACGTTAATATAAAATGTTTACTAATGCCAATCAATACGTATGGTAATGGTGAATGAATGTTTATTTTACCACAAACTTCATGTGAAATCTTGATGCCGCCAACAGAAAAGCAGAATCTATGGCACTTTCTCTCTAGGTGGAGTTTACATGTACATGTAGCATAATTTATTAATTTAACCCTTACAATGCTAAAATCAATGTTGTCTGCTGATTATTTTATATTTTCCGTTTTTGCTCATCAAAAAACATGTTTTGACAACATTTTAGAATCATTTCCATTGGAAATGGTTCTAAAGTGCCATTAAACCATGTTTTTATTGTGAAAGACGACAAAATATAAAACAACAGCAGACGACAATTTATGTTTCCCGCATTCTAAGGGTTAAAGCAACAGTATTTTGTTGTAAGTAAAAAAGAATTCAAGATCAAATTGCAGGTCATACATTCACAGACACGCGCGATTCAAAAACATAACAGCACTATATACATCACAAATAATGGAAATACATGTTATCTCTTTGCATGCTGGGAAATGTGTGGGCTATAAATAGTTCAAAAATAGCAGATGGCAATTCATTATATGTTCTTTTATTTCTCCTGATAAATGTCATGAACATGTCTTGGAATTTCATTAGAATTGCGTCCGGAGGATTTTAATGAAATGTCAAGACACATTTACAGAGAGAAATAAAACATATACTCCTAATTCGTTTGGCGGATATTTTCACCGCTAGCATGCAAAGAGTTATGTACATATTGTGACCACTCACTTGAACCCGACAGTTTAACTGGTAGCAATGTTGTCTACTAGTACAGTTATGACAAACGTATATATACACGTACATTCTCGGTTGATTTATTGGTGTTTAACGGCCTATCATCAGCTATGGTCATTTAAGGCAGGGCCAACGGGTTCGATCCCTTATTTAACCTGCTACATTGAGGGGGAAATCCTTAAATCAGAACGGAATATTTACATAAAAAAATAGTATATTCAGCCCTGAAATTAGAATAACCTGACCTGGTGCCATGTCCAGACCACACCTTGCCCCCCTTACCCTAAAAGTAATAGGATTAGGAATAATCGTATTACTCATATAAGGTGTATAACAAGATTCAACTCGTACATACAAGAATGCCAAAGACGTACCCGAGGGCCCAACCTGGTCTCAAGTAGGGATTCCGGTAAAGAAGAATCACACTCGTTAAATTACTCATCGCATGCTCCCAACCAACCACCACACGTACACTCATGAATAATTACAAACTACATTAACGAATAAGTACGAAAAATAACCATATAGAGTGAGTGGCGCCATCATACATTGGTCATTTGCTATGAACTGGCTTGGATAAAATACCTTAACCCTTACTACGCTGAATTAAACTTTGTCGTCTGCTGAAAATGTTTTATTTTCAATATGTCTCGATAAAAACCTGTTTTGGCAGCGCATGTGCTGTCAAAACAGGTTTTTTTTGTTAATAATTAACGCAAAAATTAAAAACAGCAAACGACAATTTTCGTCTCCCATGTAGTAAGGGTTAATAACCCTAAATATTTGGACACAATTTGTTTCGGGAAACCCAGTTTCCCAAAACAAATTGTATCCAAATACATTGTTATTATAATATGCCAGTACAACCATACTAACCCTAAATATTGGGACATATGGCTGCATTGACCATAAACGTGACTAAAGTTTTCTATTTTCCATTTTTATCATCAAAAACATGCTTTGACAGCACTTTAGAATAATTTAATTGCTTTGAAATTGAAAAATGATTCTGAAGTGCTGTCAAACCATTTTTTATTGAGAAATAAGGCAAGATATAAAAGCAACAGCAGACGACAATTGTTGTGTGTAGCGGTCTAAAGGTTAATAAAACATTTTTTCAGCACATAAGAAATCATCTCTGACTTTAATGTGCTGGCAACACATGTTCTCAAGTACATGTACAAATGGGGGGAAATCCCCAAATCAGAACTGAATATTTACAATAAAAAAAATATATATAGTCAGCCATGAAATCAGAATAATCCTGATCTGATGCCAGGTCCTCGCCACACCAGCATGACTTGAGTATAGACATTAATCATCAGACACATTCACATTTCAGAGTCACCAGAACGCATTCTTTATTGAAGGAGTAAGTGAAAAATGTAATTTGGACTTAGCCCCTTTCTTCCACTGACCCCTTCATTTGTATGAAGTCCTTATAGACTTAGCCCCCTTCTTCCACTGACCCTTTCAATTGTCTGAATAGCTAACTGTGCAGGCAGATCCTAACGAGACTGCACAGATGATCAATTGCTTCACTCTTCATACAAGTTATAAGGAGGTTTTTTCATCTGTCAGCCAATTTAAAACCACTTACGGTATTACTGTAGGGTTCAGGAACTCTAGTAAAGGGCGAGGAAACAAGGAAACAGACGAGTGGGCATTTGGGAACAATGACGCACAAAACAGACCTCAAGATAAAAGGGGCATGGATAGAGGAATATCAAAGGAACACACGACATACCCAACAGTCTATGAAAGGCAGCAGAAATCCAGGATACATTTTGTGAACATACCGTATTTATTCTAATAAACGCCCCAGGGGCTATGCAATCCGTGTGAAAGTAGGAAAGTAGGATCAAAATGTTATTTTCGCATACAAAAGCCATTTTAAACAATGTTTTAAATGGCTTTTGTATGTGAAAATATCATATTTAGAATGAAAATATGGGAGGGGGCTACTATTAGAGAAGGGGGCTACTATTAGAGAGGGGGTATTAGAATAAATACGGTACTAGAATGTTTCTCTCCTTGATTTTTTGTGGTGTGGGGAATCAGTTATAGCTATATATATATAACCTCGGTGTCAATTACATGCGATTACAACAGGGAACTAATCATACAAGCTGCACAGTTAACTCTGCATGCTAGCGGTGAAAATATCCGCCAAACGAATTAGGATTATATGTTTTATTACTCTCTGTAAAATTAAATATGTCTTGGAATTTCATTAGAATTGAGTCCTTAGGGCTCAATTATAATGAAATTCCAAGAATTATTCATGAAATTTACAGGGAGAAATAAAATAAAATATGATGATTTCTTGTCAGCTATGTTTTAACTATTTATAGCCCACAAGTTTCCCAGCATGCAAAGAGTTAAATGCAATAAGAAAGATGGCACATCCACTTATATGGCTGTTGCGGGAGAAATGGGTTTTGCGACCAGTGTAGATCCAGATCAGCATGTGCATCCACACAGTCTGATCTGAATACTGTTCGCCATTCCAATGAAACAGGAGTTTGCTAGTTGATCAGGAGCTACACTGGTCACAAAACCCATAAGCCCCAATTCTCCAGTCACTAAGCACATTTCTGGCTAATCCAACAGACACTTAGTTTACAGATTCTCATCCTTATCCACCCATGATATAAGTTACAAATTACTTTTTGTTATTTATACGTGCATATATTTTAATAAAATATACAAGCTTTGGGTATCAATACGATATGTTGAAGAATACGTCAATACGTGGAGTCTTGGTAACTGATGTATAATAAAATATAGTAATTATTGCTTTTACAATAGTTTTAAACCATTATGAATAACAATACATAATAAAAGCATCCCTCCCTCACCACATTTTATTACCTTTTTATTTTTATTTATTTAACCCTTTCACACCCCAGGTAAATGGAATGGATTTTTGATATGTTTATTTTGCAACCAATCCCATGGTCACAAAATGATTTTCAGACTAGTCCATTATGAAAAGGGGATGTTTTTGTTCTCAAACATATGAAAATTACTGGCAAAAAAAAAGTGCAGATCCTGATGAGGACGGCTCGTCACGAGCCTGCTCATCTGGATCTACACTGTTTTCCAATGCCACTATACAGGCCTGTGGTGTTGAAAGGGCAAATGGTGTTTAACGGACTGTCAACAGCTATGCCCATTTTAGACCGGGTTAATTGGATCGAAACCCGTATTTGACCTGTATGGATGAGACGAAAATCCCAAAATCAGAACTGAATACTTACATAAAAAAATATTCGGCTTTGAAGTAACCTGATCTGGTGCCAGGTCGTCCCCACTCCAATTAATTTTTAATGAGAATCTATTAATTAATTGTCTTTGGCCTTAACTGTACTGAAGTTAATTGCTGACGAGAGAGAAATGTGTTTGAGCCTGAATACTAATCATAATGGCGGCTGTGTATGTGAACGTACACAAGAAACACAACAATAGGGAAAGTTTTCCACTCTCCAATTGATATGTCTATTGTTACATGTATATTCCCGGGCTCCAGATAAGAATAATGTTCACTCTATCATTTCTGAAGCAATTGGGTATTTCAAATTTTTAGTTGGGTAAAATAAAATCACCCTACTGTTTACACATCAACAGACAGCAATTATTGAATTAGTTTGCTTTGAAGTGAAAAATATCTTGGCATTTCATTAGAATTGTCTCCTTGGAGACAATTCTAATGCAATACCAAGATGTGTTTTCATGGAAAATAAGAAAAATATGCTATATCTGTGTTCTGATTATTGTTTCTGCAGCATGATACAGGTACCACAAAATTGTTATTGCTTTTTGATACTCGCTACTTCGGATTTCAATTGTATTTTTTCGCCAATTTTAATTGGGTATTTACGCAAATCCGCAGCTTATCTGGAGTACTGATATTCTAATTGTATTTCCATCTGTAATGTAATGTGTTAACCATTAAACATAGACATGCAGTAGGTATACATATAGCAACAGGGGTGTCAAAATGTCAAAGAATGTTTATATCCACCAGAATTATACGTTGTCACCACTCATCTGAACCGTCTCGATGAGACGGTTCAGATGAGTGGTAACAAAATACACTTTTATGGATAATGAAATGAAATATTCACATTTGATTGTGAGATACAATGCTTGGCTTAATGTGGAACACTCAATTTCTACCACTTATTTCAGTACATGCGGAATATATTCTAAATTTCAAAATAATTTTTTTCCAGTTTTTCTTATTTACATCAAAATAATGTGTAATGGACATGTATCATCATACACTATTAGATTAAATCTAATAATATATGTCTTATGAATGTGCATGTATGAAAACCAGGTGTCCATCAAGTGTAGTGTATTTAGTAGAGCAGCAGCTCCCGGCAAATTTTCAGAGGGGTCAACCGGAAGTACCACATTATATGTTGTATACCAAAATGTTCGTCTTGATGTCAGGAATGAGTAAACCAATGTTGCCATTATGGCAACCTTGTGCCGGCTGAGATTTTTGGGTCAAAAGATGATTTTTTTTTAGCAAAACAATGCTGAAAACTGGAATCCGCAATTTTTGAGAATACATGATGCTTCTATAATGCAAACAGGGTTATAACACGTATAACTGACATATAGCAATTAAATTGCAACCTTCTGTAACATATAAACCATAATTGGCAACTGACCGTTCCAAGACAGCATCAATCTCCTTGCATGAAAGTGTACTTCAAATTAACAGGTTATTTGACGCACACACGTATAACATTACTGTACTATATTTGTATATATACATGTCGTTCGTATTGCAATATACTACATTGGACGCAAACTTAAACGTTTCATCATTGGGAGTCCTAAACAAGCAAATAATAAATTTTCACTTACCGTACCCCAAATTTTATACTGTACTGCAATAAATAAGCGCGGCCATTGCACCAGCAGATAATGAGGATCGTCCGGTAAATGCACTTAAAAAGGGGACCAGGATGTTAACACAGTTTGTGGAAGAGAGGCTTGCAGACTCAGACGATGGAACAATTGAAAAAGCCTGTACGACATATTACCGCGGTCAGTTCTGAAAGCAATGTCAGAAATGAGAAAATCAGTTAACGTAAAGAAGAATACTGCGAGTATGGACGAAAAACTATTGTCCTTTGGCTGTCACTGCCAAGAAAAAAGATCCATTAGCAAGAATCATGTCGTATGAAAATGCGCCAGTTCCGTTAAGCACGTTTACTGAGGATGGCATGATGGTATGGACAGTAAAATCACAGCCTATTCCAGGTCTGGAAGGAATATAAACAGTGAACACTATAACAGCATGTTATGCCATCGCATTTGATGGGCATGCCTGCATTCAGATGATGAATGACACAACACATGATGGCACAATTACATTGAAGAAATGGTGATGGGGCTCTTCAATTTTTTTTTGAATCGCAGTAGACTCTAACAGTGACATCGCTGTACAGTAAATTCATGTAGTGTTCGACAAGTATCTTAAGTGCAGCACCCAGGACCAAACGCATGAGAAACGAACATGGGGCGTGCAAGGAAGTGCTATAAACGTGCGACCAGCAGTCCTGATCCCACCAAACTGGACACAAGTTCTCACTAATTGCAGGAATAATTCTGCACTTGTACAGTATTACACAATATACAATTGTACCTTGCTTGCTGAAAATCAAGTTATGTTTATCAGTGGAGGTCAGGAATTTAGGGTCGTTAAAGTAACACGGTCCACAAGTCCATTCAAGAAGCTGACACGAAAATGATACTACACTGTGTTAAAGCCTCTGATGGGTGCAGAAAGTATCCAGTCCAGTCTTGTCCTCCTCATTCACCATCGACCAGAGATAGCTGCAAGCAGACTCGTCTTCTTAACAGTCGTACTGGGAAGCATGCACATTTAGTGTGGTATATTCCTATCCATGAGATCTGTGACAACATGCCTCAAGCTCATCGACGGCGAAACCTACTTCTGCCAATGTAATGTCTGACAGGATGTGACACAACTAGCTCATTCTTTGATCATGAAAAGAGATCGGCCTTCTGCATACTGATACTGAAGTCTGCTGAACATGATTCATTGGCAACATTAGGAACTACTGGCGAAGTGTCCAATCTCTATATTTTTCCATTGTATGATGTTTGTCGAGGATATGTATGGGGAAAAATGACTATGCCACTGAATATGTTGCGCTGTGAGAAAACATAAATGAATGTCACTGGAAGAAGTCTGCCTCCGACGGAAACAGAATTGGTCTCCTTGTCCGCATGTGTTTGTATCAACTTATGATATGGCGCAAAGCTAACATTCCAAATAATGTCGTGCAAGATCCTGTTGTATTTGGGTATGAACGACATGAAAGGGGCACACTTCAGCCACAGTTAATGAGTCAATCGCCTGGAGCATCGGAGCTTTTGAACAATTTAATTTGTGAATGTACAAACTCCTGTGCAGAATGATGCACGTGCGTACACAATGATCCAACGTGTATGGCCGCTTGCAAGTGTGAAGTGGACGATCTGGAATATATTGTGTGGTCGAATCCGTCGACAACAGAACCGTTTGAACTGTTAAATGTGCGGATTCACGACATGGATAGTGAGTATCTGCAATGTAATGACAGAAAAACATGCATACTGGCTACTGTATTCACATCTCATGAATGACCTATACAATATTTACATATGTTTAACTGAAAATATCACATTTCACTTTCGCTTAGAAATACAAGATAAATTTTCCAGTTACCGTATATTTTCATAATGTAATTGGTGCAAATTGGTGCACATTAGAGAAAAATATTGGAGCACTTTACATGCAACTTTATTTAGATCTTATATATTATCTAACATGATGAACATGATCGCATGCGATTATAGTCACACCATATTTACGATGTGCCTACAATGTGTCTGCTCATGATCTGACAAGACCGAGCTTATCTCATATTTTACTAGTGTATGCCTTCACCAGCATGTGTATTAATGTATTGTGTCACGTCATGGCAAATGGAAGTATTGTGCAGGAGCTACACTGGTCTAAACTATGATTAGCCCCGTTTATTATGATGCATACATGCAATAAGATGGAATCTAATATGGCTTCAAAACTTTTTGTGGCAACACAATGGTAAGGTTTGAACAATCACGTACACTAAATTCATTCAGTGTTTCTATTTACACTATAAATCTCTTGGTAGAACATATGACGCCACGATGGTTGCTGTTTTGATTGTTGCATCTAGCGAAGTCGCATATGACATCCCACCAAACGTACGCTTATACCATTTAATTCGACCAATTTAGTCACCCCACTCATCAATATTGACAAGGTCTCATGAATATTCATGAATTACTCAGCAGGAGAATTTGAATTGGTTTCTTGGTTTCATGAACTTCACTTATTTTCAGATCACTAAACCATATTAGATAAGTAGTAAATACCTCCATTGAGGTATTTATTGTCCCAGATAAATACCTGGTAGATGGAGCTTGAACTTAAATTAAAACGTTACCACTTTCACTTTTTTCAAGCTCCGCCACCAGCTAATTATCTGGGACAGATAAGGAGGTATGTATTTATTAAATATAGAGAACAATCATTTATTATTTAATACAGTTGGCTAGAGGAATTAAGACAACTTTACTTACCAGATGTAAACTGGTCCGCAATTTTATCCCTATTGTGCCACTTTTTGAGACAGATTGATGTGTTTATGCTCTAAGATGGTACCGACTATGTACTAATTAACACAGGAATAATTGAAGATATTGTGTGAATACACTTTATATTACAAATTGCATTCCTGTACTTGGCAATGTAAATGTGAAAATGTTCTGGCATCATTGGCTTCCATACGTATTCGTATTTTCACTGCAAAGTGAGAAAATGGGAACCGCCTTGGAACAGTTAACTAAAATGTGATTACAGTCAAAACGGCCCCAGTCCAAAACGGCCCCAGTCCAAAACGGCCCACTTTGTCCAAAACGGCCCCATAAAAATGACCAAAACGGCCCCAGTCCAAAACGACCCCAGTAATGTAACTATAAGTAATGATAATTCCTAATTCCCCCCCCCCCCCCAGTCTGACCAAAACGGCCCCAGTATTGTAACTAGAAATAATACTAATTTCTAACAGTGATTTTATGCTCTACACTGTTTGCAACATCCAATGGACGTAGAATTAGTACTTTGGTAGCACAATCGATTATAAGTAATGTGTGTGAGCAATAGTGTTTGTTGTTATAGGCATTATTAAGAGCCTATCAATTTATCGCCACGAAAAAAAGATATGAGTTTAACAAACAATGTGGCAAAAATAACCCCGACACACTCTGATCATGGCCTAAAAATCGATGATATTAAACAATAGAAATCAAATCGAGTCTGCGTCACAGGTTGCAGTCCTGTACCTGGGATGTTGAAAATGAAAACGAATGAAAAATATTGATTGCAATATAAGAAGGCCATTTTAAGGAAATTGTAGATTTACACTCTATATTTTCCATAAAATTGCCTTCATATTGAAACCGATATTTTTTCCATTTTTTATTTTTTTTTATTTTCTTTTTACATCCCAGGTACATTACTGCAACCTGTGGTCTGCGTAAGGCTGAAATGCCTTTGAACAAGATATTATGTCCCATAATGAAACATTCAAGTTTCGTTTGATGTGGCCTAGTTAGCCAGATCAGAGAATGTTGTACTGATGCGGCGTTTTGATTGATGTTGAAAGCCGAGCCGCAACATGTCACATTTAGTCAAGGCAATGCGCTGTCGCGTGTTGTCTGTAAATTGTAATACGTGCAATAAGGAATAATATATAATATACCAGATGTATTTTCTATTTAATCTTAACCGATGAAACATGTTTTGGCTGTAAACGAGAATCGCCTCCATTCATCAATATGTTTTTATCCCGTCAACACAGTGCGTATGTGCAGTGAAACACGGTGCCGTGAAACATTTTCGATATCCAGTCGATACAATTTTTGCATTTTACAGACATTTGTAGGTGTTTACGGGATAAATAGAATAGTAGGTTAGTGCCGTGAATGGGAACAAATATCTGGCGCGGCACGGAAACGGGATGTGCTGGGCAGAGCCTCACCCATCCCGTTTCCTGAGCCTTGCCAGATATTATCCTACTATTCTCTATATTGTTGAAAATTATAAAAAATAGACCAGCAGACAACAGACTGAAGTTTTCCGATCTACATCACAGAGCTCCAATTTAGATGCGTGATTTGGGGGGTAAACGTCTCAATAAAAAATGGCAAGTTGGTAGTGCTTCAGAATCGTTTTTTCGAGACGATTCTAAAGAGCACCCTACTTGCTATTTTCAGTAAAGAAATAAATGTCTCAATAAAAAAATGGCAAGTTGGTAGTGCTTTAGAATCGTCTTTTTTTTATAAATTGTGCGTAGCGTAAAGTTGAAGTAAATAAAGGACTTCTTTTTGATACGCCGCGGCCACATATGGTATCTGTAAGAAATCAACACGGTAGTGTGATAACTGCGTGTAGACATACGCCGGACGGCATACATGCGGTTCAATTGCATAATCAGCGCACCGCGTTTGATGAATTTCCATGGATCATCGCCTTTCACGGCGGTGTCTGCGTCTGGATAATTCCCATATTTTAACCGATCAGTGAATGCGCAATTAATTCAATTAATTGTTCTGGATTTGCGAATGTTCTATTTGTCAAAAGTAGAAATATGCCATGTGATTTAGTAACTTAGGATATCCGCGTAATTTCATGAAATACGTTTACAAAATCCACAATATTTTTCATGAATGACGTAAAAAGTTGACACAAAAATCTGAGTACATGCCGAATTTAGACCTGGCAATTTCTGACTCAATTTATGCAAACTTTTTTACATTTTGTAAATATATTTTATGTAATTAATATGTCCGACGTTAAAATCATATGGCGTGTCTCAATTAGTATGCGTCGGTGACTGGCAAAATGTAGACCCAAATCAGACGGTGCATCCGCGCTGTACATATACACTATATTAATTAAACGGGAATTTCAATGTATTCGTCCGAAAATAATACATGTATTACGATTGTACAATACACATATATTACATGATCCTCTTTCTTGATTGATTGAACTTATATTTAAGGGTGCACGTGGGTATTGGCTCGAAGAAATTCCATACCTGGATCATCTTGCTTGTTAGATTAATAAATTATATATATTTAGACAGATTTGTTGTCCACGACAACAGAGTAACTAAATGCAGAATATGATTGAGAAATGTGCACATGTCCCAAACTGCTAAGTAAACATCTACAAGGTCACAGTCAATGGTTAAGGTCATGATATCGGTGGGTGTAGTGTGAGCATGCTTATATGTATCAATTATTAATTTGCAAAATAGTGTTGTAGACACTAAGGACAAATAAAACAAAATGGCAGCAATACAGCTATATACAGCTGCAGTCTTCAACAAGGTCAAATAAAATGCACTCCACAACCTGCGGTGTGCGATCCTTAACACACACAAGAACTAAGAGCACACAGACAAATATTACAGAATGCAACAAAAGCCCCACAAAACAGGAATGACTAAGAAAATAACGATCCATTGTGAAGTTATTGTAGATTTTAGAAACTTGCACATATATTTATTTTTAAGATTTATTTTTTTTTTTGGGAAAACTATGATGAAATATTAGTTTTGGCCCTTTAAAGGTAAAAAGGTAAAATAAATGGAAGTCTATGTCTCATCAAACACTTCTAATTCACAAAATATACAGAGAAAACATATAATAATAATACACTATAACTGGGGCCGTTTTGGACTGGGGCCGTTTTGTTCAGAACTATGGGGCCGTTTTGGTCAACACTGGTGCCGTTTTGGACAAAGTGGGCCGTTTTGGACAGAACTATGGGGCCGTTTTGGTCAACACTGAGGCCGTTTTGGACAAAGTGGGCCGTTTTGGACTGGGGCCGTTTTGGACTGGGACCGTTTTGACCTGCTACCACTAAAATGTATGGTTTATATGTCAGAAAATGCTTTAATTATATTGTACAATATCATATATGTAGATGGAATGAGTATGTGGATTACATATGTAAACAATTTCGTAATATTTGTTGATTCCAGTTTTCCCCACTTTTTATCTAAAATTCCGTCTTTTTACCCCAAAATCTCAGCCGGCACAAAATTGACACAATGGCAATATTGGTTTTCAGAATCCTTACACCAAGACGAACATTTTGATATATGACACTTAATGTGGTACTTCCGGTTGACCCATCTCCTTAACTAGAGCACTTATTTAAGTGCTGCTGCTACACTAAATATGGTTAGGTTACAAACATGTAACATTGTAAATATATTTTATTCAATTAGTTTATAAACTAGAAAATGCGTTCATAGAACTCGGATGCCCAACATATCGCTTTGATAGTAAACGAGGCAAAATGTCAAGTCCAAAAGAGGGAGATAATCCATGGCTCAGTGTCTAAGCAAAAGTAGAAATTCACTTTGTGCATCTACACACCATAAAGAAGCTACATGTACATACCAAGCATGAAGCCTCCAGCTATTATGTTTAGAAGTTTTACAAGTTACAAGGCAAAATTGTGAAAATCTAAGTCGAAAAGGGGGAGATAATCCATGACCCAGGGTTCGAATCAAAAATCGAAATAAACTTTGATCATCTACTCATCAATTCATCAGGAAGCTACACACAAAGTTTCAGGTATGTAGCTAGTACGGGTTAAAAGTTTTACAAGATACAAGGAATACTTGGGAAACTTTAAGTCGAAAAGGGGGAGATGATCCATGACCTGGTGTCTCACCCACAAACAAGGCGATCGTCACGAAGGTCAAAGTCACCAAGGTCAATGTCACAATATGAGGAAGTCCAAAAGTATCGATACGAGTGCCACCAAGGTCACACAAAGGACAATGGGTAAATAGCCATCAAAGTGAGGAAGCTATTGGTGAAGTTTGGTAATGATCTGATCCAAAATTATTGATACGAAATTCAAGGTCACCAAGGTAATTACACTTGACGGATAGGTATAAATGAGGAAACTATTTATGATCTGGAGATATTCAACATGTGGACGTATGTCCAAAATTGTTGAAATCAAGGTCAAGGTCACAAGGTCAACGTCAGCCAAATTACATTGGTGGATATCCGTCAATGTAAAGCTATTGGTGAAGTTTGGAGATCATCCGACAACCAGATCAAGAGATATTCAACATTTATATGCACGTCCAAATGAATTAACATGAAGGTCAAGATCACCAATGCGAAGGTCAATGTCATCCAATTGACACTAGATGGATACATGTAGCTATGAATGTGAGGAAGATATTGATGAAGTTTGGTCATGATAAGAGATATTCAACACTTGGATGTACGTCCAACAGTGTCGACACCATGGTCATGTTCACCCGAATGACACTGGTTCGATAGCATCAATGTGAAAAAGCTATTTATGAAGAGTTGTAGGGATCCGACTAACGGATCAAGAGATATGTGAAATTTGGACTATGTCCCAAATGTATGTCCCACAAAGGTTAAGATCATCAAGGTGAAGGTCAGGTCATCAAAGGCATTGGATGGATAGCTATCAATGTGAGGAAGCTATTGATGAAGTTTGGTAATGATCCGACTAACGGATCAAGAGATATACAAAATGTGGACTATATCTAAAATGTACGTCCCACGGTGAAGGTCACGCGAATGACACTGGATGGATAGTTATCAATGTGATGACGCTATTGATAAAGTTTGGTAATGATTCAACTAAAACATCAAATATATGCAACATTTGGACTACCAGTATGTTCAAAACGTACGTGCTAATAGCTTAAGGTCACGCAGTTGAAGGTCACCCAAATGACACTGGATGGAGAGATATCAATGTTAGGAAATTTGGACTATGTTCGAAACTTACATGTACGCCTCAAATGCTTAAGGTCACCAAGGTCACCCGAATGGATGGATAGCTATCAATGTGAGAAAGTTATTGATGAAGTTTGATAATGATCTGACTAACGATGTTAACGGATGTAGAGATATGGGAAATTTGGCTACATCCAAATTTTACGTCCCAAATTGTTGATGACGATGTTGACGACGGAATTGTGACCAGTATGTCTCAATTTCCACTAATATGGGTGAAAAATAAAGTGCGCATCTTCTACACTGTTCACCATTCAGTCGCTAAAGTAAGCTAACTGTCACCAGCAAAATGCAACAATTGAATTAAATAAAGGTGCAAGATGACCAAGATCTTCAAATTGTTACAAATGCTGTAAGTTCCCTTGTCTCAGCCAGTGGCCCAATTGTAAACCTTATTGCTTGATTCTTTGGTTCTGCCTCTGGTAACGGGAGAGATGTCAAGAACAGTATGTGTACATGCACATTCAGACTACATGCAGCTGATGTCCAAGTTAATATTCAACACATGATGGTCAAGCGTATTTGAACTGGACATCGGATTAGAAAATACTCATCGAATATTGTGGGGCCTATGTGATAACCAGTTTTGTAGGCACACTAATGTATGTGTAGAATGTGGGAACAATGCCTGATTTCTCAAGTGGACATAACGCTCTCTCCCCTGCTGCATCAATCTTCTTTCCATGAGTGGACACCGCTACTTCCGCACCATTGCCAGCATCTTTCCCAGACTTGAACTCCACATCTGCGCCAGAGTTGTCGTTAGAGTTGAAAGTTTTCCTCAGGAACTGGAGCACAGCTTTACCCTTCAGAATGACTGCTACAACAATGGCCACCAGTACTGCTGCGGCAATTATTATCACCACAATAAGAACATTAAATGGCTCCTCTGGTAGTTCCTTAGTAAACAAATATTCGGCCTGTGATAAAATGTCCTCATTCTCATTTTTAGACAGACACACATACTTACCATTGAAAGTGTTTGTAGATGGAAATACCAAAACTAATGTGAGGCCTTCACCTGTGACACTAAAACTGGAATTGAAGCCTGATGTTGTGTCCAGGAGGGTAACGCTATTCATGTTACTGCTGTACCTAGAAATTGCCTTGCTGCATGTATACCAGCTAAGCGTGTAACTACTCAATGGTTCCACATTTGCATTGCAGAACAATTTTGTGTATGTCTCTCCTTCCTTTGTTGTAGTTGCTAATTGAACATAAACACATGTGTCGCATGGTGCTGTAGTTGTATGCGTCTGTGTAGGCTCCTGTGTGGTAATTACAGACGGGCACTCAGGCACTGTTGTACTCCCATCATTAAATGGTGCTGTAGTTGTATGCGTCTGTGTAGGCTCCTGTGTGGTAATTACAGATGGGGCAGGCTGGCACTCAGGCACTGTTATACTCCCATCATTACAAAGTTCCGAGTCGACTGTAATAATCTTGCTTCCACCATTCTTCATGACCACGACAGTTTTGTGTCCATGCTTGATGCAACCACTGGCATCTACGTTGTTCAACTGTACAAATGACAGGTCTTCAGCAACATGACAGTCACAGTAGCAGGCCATCGATTCATCAGACCAGCCAACCCCAGTACAGGACACCCCATCGTTTATTGGCCCAGCCGCGGATGTGTGATCCGCATTGCAGACTAAATATAGCAAGAGCATTTCTTCTTCCCAGGCAATCTGATTTATGCAGCTCGAGTTCAATCCTGGATATGGGCTGCAAGTAATGTGCGAACAAGTTGGTAATTGTGTCCACTGTCCATTTGCCTGGCACTCGACATTCGGGAAACCTTTAGCAATGTATCCATCGGTACACATGACTTTAATTACACTTGCATACTCCGTTCTAACACCATTTATACTGTAAGTAAGCTGTGTGGTTGCATGAGCAATGTCCGGCAACTCAGGGCCAAGGACAATATTACAAGATGGGGCATAATTTGGCATCCAGAATCCATCAGTTCTACAACTCAAACTTGATGTTCCCGATAATGTGTATCCTTCATTGCAAGCAAGCAAATTTCATGTTAGATCCTGCTACGTACGTGACCTCATTTACAACATGGCCATTAGTTGGTGGTTCAATGTGCCCACATGTAATGTGCTTGCATTCAAAGTTCCCGTCAGTCCAAGCCGCAGCAGAGCAGACGTATGTGGCATCATCTGATCCAAGCTTGGGCTTGTAGACAGTGCTACACTGGTACATTACCGTCGTGCCTTCATGTATGAGCGTGGATTCAGGCCAGTCATGACTGGCGTTGGTAATGCTGGGTGGCACACCACAATAACCCGATACACATATAACTCTTGAAATAAACCAGACTTATGTATGTGACGCAACAAGCGAAAACCTCCCATATAAATAAATAAACTAATTAAATCCCTGACCACAGGAATGTCAAAAACAATGAAGAAGTAATAAGCAGATAAGACAAGAGCTCTGCGGAGCAAGATGACCCGCCTGCCGCAGGCTCCTGTGTGGTAATCACAGATGGGGCAGGCTGGCACTCAGGCACTATTATACTCCCATCATTACAAAGTTCCGAGTCGACTGTAATAATCTTGCTTCCACCATTCTTACATGACCATGACAGTTTGTGTCCATGCTTGATGTAACCACTGGCATCTACGTTGTTCAACTGTACAAGTGACAGGTCTGCAACGACATGACAGTCACAGTAGCATGCCATCGATTCATCAGACCAGCCACCTCCAGTACAGGACACACCATCATTTATTGGCCCAGCCGCGGATGTGTGATCCGCATTGCAGACTAAATATAGCAAGAGAAGTTCTTCTTCCCAGGCAATCTGATTTATGCAGCTCGAGTTTAATCCTGGATATGGGCTGCAAGTAATCTGCGAACAAGTTGGTAATTGTGTCCACTGTCCATTTGCCTGGCACTCGACATTCGGGAAACCCTTAGCAATGTATCCATCGGTACACATGACTTTAATTACACTTGCATACTCCGTTCTAACACCATTTATACTGTAAGTAAGCTGTGTGGTTGCATGAGCAATGTCCGGCAACTCAGGGCAGCTGACAATATTACAGGATGGGGCATACTTTGGCATCCAGAATCCATCAGTTCTACAAATCAAATTTGATGTTCCCGATAATGTGTATCCTTCATTGCAAGCAAATTTAATGTTAGATCCTGCTACGTACGTGACCTCATTTACAACATGGCCATTAGTTGGTGGTTCAATGTGCCCACATGTAATTTGCTTGCATTCAAAGTTCCCGTCAGTCCAAACCGCAGCAGAGCAGACGTATGTGGCATCATCTGCTCCAAGCTTGGGCTTGTAGACAGAGCTACACTGGTACATTACCGTCGTGTCTTCAGGTATGGGCGTGGATCCAGGCCAGTCATGACTGGCGTTGGGAATGCTGGGTGGCTCACCACAATCACCCGATACGCATACAACTCCTGAAATAAACCAGACTAATGTATGTGACGCAACAAGCGAAAACCTCCTTTATCTAAAAACGTGACATAACAAGCAATGACGTTACAAAGTCGGCACATGTAAGTCTCGGCCCACTTTTAAATGACTACATTTTGGATGTAATTTTGCATCAGCTGCAGAAGACATGTAAATAAATACAGAGCTGCAGATAAGGTGCGTATTTGCGTAAATATCCAATTAAAATTGCCAAAAACCCAATTGAAATCAGAAGTAGTGAGTATCAAAAAGCAATGACAAATTTGTGGTATCTTTATCATGCTGCAGAAAACAATAAACAGACCACAAATATAGCATATTTTCTTATTTTTCCAAAACACATCTTGGTATTTCATTAGAATTAATGAAATACCAAGATTCTAATGAAATACCAAGATGTGTTTTCATTTAGAAGTCAATTATTCAGTACGTGCGGTCTGCTAATGTGTAAACAGTAGTGTGATTCTATTTTACACAATTAAACTTTTGAAATACCCAATTGCTTCAGAAATGATGGAGTGACAATACTCAATTACTAATTCCTTATCTGGAGCCCTGTAAATAAACTAATTAAATCCCTGGCCACAGGAATGTCCAAAACAATGAAGAAGTAATAAGCAGATAAGACAAGAGCTCTGCGGAGCAAGATGTCCCGCCTGCCGCAGTTTGATAGTACATGCACATAAGGAGCTGCAAATAACCGATGCTAAAGTTCTATACTAGATATTTTTGAAGTCCGTGACCTTGACCTTAGGGTTACCGGACACCATGAACTTTCTGCAGATGATGTGGAATGTTCTTACAAATGCAAGTATTAAATATTAAAACATTCCATCAAGGGAAACAGAAGTTTCAATAAATTAACCCAAGCGTTAAAAACTGAGCATTTTCCTAAGCCCGTGACATTGACCTTGGGGTTAGCGGGCACCATGGACTTTCTGTATAATCTGCCGGATGTTGCTATAGTTTACACCCAAGAAGTATTAAAGCATTCCATCAAGGGAAACAGACGTTGTAATAAATCAAACCCGGAATTTTCTAGGCCCGTGATCTTGACCTTTGGGGTTAGTGGGCACCATGGGCTTTCTTTAGAATGATGCGGGATGTTGTTTCAAATGCATGTATGAAATAGTATTAAAGTATTCCATTGAGGGAAACAGAAGTTACAACGAATTAACCTGAGCGTTAAGTTTTAGAAACATAGCCAAACTCAAAAACCTAACATTGAATGCATGTGAAAAATAGGTCAATCAACCATGAAAACAAGGCCAAGGTCACATGGGCTCCCTCTGCGTAAGTGTTGATGTATACCAAGTTTGGAGGTCGCAGGACTTGTAGTTTTCCGGAAACTAAGATAAATGCAAAAACTTAACATTGAATGCATGTGAAATGTAACATCAATAAACCACAAAAACTAGATCAAGGTCACATGGTCTCCCTCTGTGGTTACACAACAGTGTTGATGTATACCGAAGCATTCCATCAAGGGAAACAGAAGTTGTAATAAATTAAACCGAGTGTTAAGTTTTCCAAACCCGGAAATTTCTAAGTCAGTGACCTTGACCTTTGGGGTTAGCGGACACCATGGGCTTTCTGTAGAATGATGCGGGATGTTGTTACAAATGCATATATGGAACACTAAAGCATTCCATTGAGGGAAACAGAAGTTACAATGAATTAACCCGAGTGTTACGTTTTAGAAACAATAGCAGTAAACGCAAAAACTTAACGTTGAATGCATGTGAAAAGTAAGTCAATGAACCATGAAAACTAGGTCAATGTCACATGGGCTCCTTCTGTGTGAGATGGTTACACCACAGTGTTGATGTATACCAAGTATGGAGGTCATAGGACTCATAGCTTTCTGGAAACTGAGCTAAACGCAAAAACTTAACGTGAAATGTTAACGCCGCCGCCACCGCATACGCTGACGGATACGCTATGTCTATGTCGCGGTTCTGCTAAAGCAGGCGGGACAAAAACTAGATGGTCGGTAAATCCAACAAATGCTCCCCGATGACGCCTGGATTGAAATTTAAAGTCCTTGACCCTGGGTATTGGTGTAGTATTGTCACGCCAGGGTGATACTGTGATAGTTTACTGTTGGGTCGGAACACCAAGCACGTTGTGGAAAGAGGCAACACGGTATACAGTTACAATGATGATGTATTTACAAATGGAGATATACACAAGTAATGAATGTTCAAGACAGAACGGACAACGTCCTCTCGAGAGTTCACCAAGGCACAGTCACACAACCAAGGCACAATCACGATTCTGGAACAGGTAACTATCGTATAACAATGTTCATCACGTTCAAGATACGAACTTAGAGGTTCTGTTATCTAACTCGGGTTTCCGCCATGATGACGGTGACGTTTTATGACGTCGTTCAGTTACATTAAAGTAGTATCGACTACTTGGGCGGATGAGGCGAATACATCACATGGGTGGACGTCCGTTGAGATTCATCTCGTCCTTGGACGGAATGACGTCACCGGAATAATAACCCCGCTCGTTACGCCCTGGCCCACACGGAGCAGAGTCCCCGCTGGTACACGGAGTCGTGTAGTGGACCCCAGAATAGGATCGGTGCAGCGTACTGGTTCTACGCAATAACACCAGATAGACGTGCCGTCGCTGGTTGCTGGCTGGCTGGCTGACTGGCTGGGACTACAAAACACCAACGGTGTTGTTACCAGAATGTAACGTGTGATAGTCTCCATAACTGTCACAGTAGTGCACATGAAATCATTACTATGATTGCATGGTAATACTAAACAACCTCGCAAAGTACAATGATGAATCATGATAAATTGCAATGTACACAAAGATATTTTCACTAGTTGTAAGAAGGGGGCTGATGCAATTCATATGCCGGAGAATACGATATAACACATTAATGAACAGCCACTATATCTAGTGTACACAACAATATATATATTCACAGCCATACATGTGAATATCGACGTCATTCACAGTTATTTACCATTAGTAAACAAACATTTAATTGCGACCCGGCCTTACCCTGATCAGACTGCTCGTGGCCAACTGCGCTAATTTAATAAAGAGCAACTATACCAAGTATTTTCCTGTGCAGACTCACAGTATTACATTATTGAAGATAAACACTGTAGATTCTAATCAGACTGCAGGATTCCACAGGCTGACCTAAAGCATCAGTGATTGAAATACATTACATTTCACATCATGTCCTTATTACAGCTTACTGACGTATAAATCAGTGCATTTAGAGCAGAACTGTCTGATCTGGTCTATCGTGGTCGTAATAGCATTTTCACTATTTACAATACACTGTGAACGTACATGACTTAATAAAATGAATGTACAGACGACTTGGATTGGAGTTTTACATCTGTCCAACATAGAGTGAATGAAAGTCATCCGGAAAATTCACGTTACAATTGTTACAGGTTAAAATTGGCAATATTCTCATGTATTGTACAGGGCGCATGACACGATATTGGACTGCATCCTAATATAAAATGCATATCTAAATGTTAGTAAACATTGCAATCGTTTTCGCCCTTAGTTTACACTTAGAACAGATTAGCCTCTACAATTAGTTATATGCACCAACCAACTGAGAATAATATGCCATTACAATACTCACGGAATGCTCCCACATGCGAGACCTGTAATCGTTATCATTTACACGTAAGCACGAATGATTAATGATTCAGTTCGATTTGATCAAGGGAGATAATCTACACCATCGGAAACAGGCCATACGGCTTTTATTGACCAAGCATTTGCTCGAAATGGGTCCAAATAATTCAGGTAAACGTAATAGGGCAGTATTATCGAGGATACGATAATCATGCGGTGAATTTCCGGTCTTGGCAGGATTCAGACGTTATTGCAGCATTTGAAAGTAAATAATAAACATATGTACTTACCAAAGATTCCCAGTGAAAGCTTGTGTCACAAAGTGATCACAAGAATGGTTGATTTTGTTTGTTTGTTTATCGGTGTTTAACGGCCTATCAACAGCTAAGGTCATGTAAGGCCGGGCAAACAGGTTCGATCCCGTTTTAACCTGCTGCATTGGGGGGAAAATCCCAAAATCAGAACGGAATATTTACATCGAGATACAACATATTCAGCCCTGAAATTAGAATAACCTGACCTGGTGCCAGGTCCATACTGCACCAAAGTCACTTGGCCCCTTCCCCTATTTAAAAGTAATACCGGTAGGATTACTCTTATAAGGGGTATAACCAGATTCAACTGTGACATACAAAATGCCAAAGACGTATGTGAGGGCCAAACCAGGTCTCCAGTCGGGATTCCGGTAAACCCCGATCGTTAAATTACCCATCGCATGCTCCCACCTGCCACCCACAAGAATGGTTGAATGTCCGACTCCTAGAATATGGATACGATAGTTTATATACATACTCTAGTGCATAAGATTCCTCCGTTTGTCCGCATGTCAATATAAGAACTCCGTGCCAACTTTTGGCTTACAATTTTGCGTAAATGGACTAATGTTCTAACAGTCGGTCTAGCTCATGAGATATCTGGCGAATTAATCTGAAATAATTCAGTCATCAGTACTGTAGATATGACCTACTCGGTATTCAGGCTAGCATCCAAGTCTGCATAAACAGTGTAAACCACTCGTATATAACCGGTGCAAAATCCAATACTGGTGGTACGTGCACGGTTCGAATAAAGCGCTATTAGCTCCAGCTGTGTATTCCACGGGAGCGATATTTCACACACGAAGACCTATTCGATAGTCGTTACAAGGCTATTCGAGTATTGTGTTATAGTATTGTGTAATCCGTGTTACAAATGATGGATGATAAATATTAATCACAATGAATACTGATCAATGTGTATATATTGATATCGCAAGCGGTCACATAGATATAGCAATTAGAAAAACTTTAACGTAAACTCTAAAAAAAAGTCTAAGTTATTTGACCTTGGGCTCCTGGGCAGCATGGGTAGGGTATACAATGAACATACGGATGGTGATCAATGTGTATATAAAGTTTGAAGTTGATATCACAAGCGGTCACAGATATATCGCAATTTCAAAAAAGAATTACTTAAGCTTTAACAAACAAAATTCAAAGACATTTGACCTTGGGCTCCTGAGCAGCATGGGTAGGGTATACAATGAAAATATGGATGGTGATCAATGTGTATATGAAGTTTCAAGTTGATATCCCAAGCAGTCACAGAGATACAGCAATTTGAAAAACTTTAATAACGTAAAACTTTAACAAAACTGTTTAACATCATTTGACCTTCACCTTGGGCTCCTGAGCAACATGGGTAGGGTATACAATGAAAATATGGATGGTGATCAATGTGTATATGAAGTTTCAAGTTGATATCCCAAGCAGTCACATATAT
>CM055267.1:59235402-59351358 GCA_029237695.1 Conchocele bisecta
CAGAATTCTATTCCGCATTTGCTTTGAGAATTTCATCAACTTTCAGCATATTTCATGAAATTGTGCACCTGTTTGTAGGTATAAAATCACATGGTGCGTCTCGATTATACAGACAGTATATCTGCATTGACAATATATACATTGACGATTATACAGACAGTATATCTGCATTGGCAATATATACATTAGAAGTTCACATACAGTACTTGCACACAAATTAATCACCTTTTTACACGCTTGTTTTTCTTAAATTCTGGCATATTTCTACAGTCTGGGTAATAGGTATATATATAATATTCCGGCCGCCCCCCCCCTCCCCCCCCCCCCCCCCCCCCCCCCCCCCCCTCCCCCCCCCCCCCCCCCCCCCCCCCCCCCCCCCGCCCCCCCCCCCCCCCCCCCCCCCCCCCCCCCCCCCCCCCCCCCCCCCCCCCCCCCCCCCCCCCCCCCCCCCCCCCCCCCCCCGCCCCCCCCCCCCCCCCCCCCCCCCCCCCCCCCCGCCCCCCCCCCCCCCCCCCCCCCCCTGCTCCCGGCAAAAAAAAGAACGACGAAAATCTACAATACTCGAATAGTTGGATGACTTTTTTCGTGGCCTAGGCGTCAGGAAATCGCATCTGCGGCGATCTGGCATCTAAAATTTTCCTGGGGGAGGACCCCCACACCCCCCTACTTTACCATTTCGCACTCGCGGAAGTCGGCTATGCCGAATTTTAATTACAGACCCCCCCCCTGCAATTATTTCTGTTTCCGCGCCTGATCCATTTACAAAAGTGTATTAATTATGTTAGCCTGGTCACTTGTATGCAATCAATTACTAATCCTGCACAAAACCAACATACAATGTGTATGTATCTCATGCATGCAATACATATACTTATAAAGCTCATTCTAAAATAACATCTATCCAATGGTTGATGCACACCGTTCATCTGCTCAGTTATTTTAATGTCACTCATAAAGGAAACATAATATGCACATGGAATATATTTTCCAGCAAATTATGCATGAAGGAATGCCATCCACTAGGTTTTGTTAATTCGGTGATTCTGTTTCCATATCTGTTCCCAATTTTCATTTTACATTCCACTCTTTTTCTTACAATATGTACATGTGGTTAACATTATTTTCAGCATAAATTCCAGGATATCATTTGTAATGCATTTCAGTTGAAAAACTTAGTTTATGGCATTCAACATAGCTAGAAAATCTGTAGTATAATAGTGCAACGACACACATTCTGCGAGTTATGAATTGGCCATTTATTTCAAAATGAAAAATGCCATTTTAAATTTGTACTAAAACTTCCATATTTGGACATTTATTCTTCCATGATCCTTGACAGAAAGTTGAATTATAACTTTTAAATGAAATTGTGTAAACTTATATATTATCCGCCACATTGTTAACATATCTTAAATTTGAGATACAACTTCTGTATTTTGCTATTCATTCTGCCATGACCATTATAAATGTGCATACAATAGATAGAACAAAGTCATAGAAAAAATGTAGCTTCCATTGAAATTTAGCCATGTTTTCCAATATAGCTGATGGCGGCCATCTTGAATATGAGATACAACTTCCATATTCTGATAGCGATTCGTCCATTACCATTAGAAACTTGCATACAACAGAAAAAAACAATTAATCAATCTTGAAATGAATTTAGCTGAACGACGATTTACTTTCTGACACATTTTCCAATCTTGGATTTGATACGACTTCTATATTTGATAATAATGCCGCCATGACTCTTAGAAGCTGGCATACAATACATACATTTGAATCTTAACTTTAAATAATGGAATTTAGCTAAACTTACATATGATCGGCTATTTTTTCCAATATGGTCACCGGCGGCCATCTTGAAAATGAGCTATAGCGGGTGTCTTTGGATAAAAGGTTTCTTTGTCCCTTCGGTACTTCCATACCAAAGGGGACCTTTGCATCATGACTTGAAGTCAATAGTCACTTAACAAGCCTACTATGATTTAACTCGCACACGAAAGCCAAAAATGTACCTGCGGGCCAAATCAGGGATACCAGAACTCCAGTAAGGATGAACCCAATCGTTAACATGGTTAAAGGTACATGCCCACTCAGTAGGCACAAAACTTTCTTTATATCAGAAACATCATCTGAGACACTTGCTGGCAAAATAAACATTCATTCACCATTACCCCAGGTATTGATTGGCGATAACCGTGTTTCCTTTAAATGTTAACGGACATGAACATTTATTCTCTATTTATTTTTTAATGTGCAATGATCATACATTATAATCTGTTCAGGTGACGCATTTAATTAGTATAAATAATTAAAAGATATCATGCCTCAAATAGCCCGATACCACCGCGAGTCACTATCACACAGATTACTAAATGATTATATCAGTATAGCGGGCACTCGTAATTTTCAGAACTGGTGGAATAGTGACACAATTATACATGTATTTAATTCCTATAAAGAACAGTTTGTGCCTACTGAGTGGGCATGTACCTTTATCAAGGTGTATGATCACGTGGTACTAACAACAACAACACGTACTGAAACTTCCAGAATCCATCCGATTCAAAGTACGCATTCTTTTATATTGTCCTTATTACGTATGAGATTTTTATGAAATATGGCGCATCAAACGCGTCTTGTTAAGCTGCATTTGGTGGTCTCTGTATTTTCGCCCAAACTTATGTAATTTTTGCGAAGAATCGATTTCCGTGTCTACCGACACGGAAATCGATTCTTCGCAAAAACGACACAAGTCTGTACCGAACTCCCTGGACCACCAAATGCAGCTCTTGAAGACACGTTTGCTGCGCCATATTTCATAAAAAATCCGTTGCATATTAAGGAAAATATCAAATAATACTTACTTTGGAGTGGGCGACGTTGTTGTTGTAACCACGTGAGCATGCACCTTGTTCCCAATATGATCCCAATATGCCGCCCGCTGTGATTCTAATCCACACCCGGGCGTTACCTAAAATGCTGAATTAAATTTTGTCGTCTGTTGTTTATTTCTTATTTTCCAATTTTCTCGTAAAAAACATGCTTTGACAACAATAATTTCCCTAGATTTATCGAGAAAGAAGACAAAATATAAGACAACAGCAGCAGACGATAAATGATGGTTCCCGCATTCTAAGGGTTAATAGAATCATTACGGTAATTTCTGTACCTGGAAGCAGTACAAATTATATTGTGATACACACTAGAACCGATCTTACCTCAGACTGAAACACACGAACTTACACACACACATGTAAGATATTCTGGATGAGACTAGCAAGAGAAAGAAAACATACTTAGAAAACAATAAGTACTACCTACACAACAAAAGTAATACTAAATGAACTGCATGTATGCTAAAGAGGGCCGGCCATATTTAAACATAATTGTTATAAGCATGATGGGTGTTTCACTGATGGAATGACGAACAGTGCAGATCCTGATCAGACTGTGCGGATACACAGGCTGATCTGGATCTACACTGGTCACAAAACCCATAAGCCCCATTTCTCCAGTCACAGCCACATATACAGGTGTTAGTAGCTACACGTTCATATGAACCTTTCATAAGTATCTGGCTGCGTATAACATTGTATAAAGTAAAAGTAAGAAACATTATTACATGTAAAATGGTCATTGTAAATTCTGTGGGTGGGGAATATATTGTTAAAACTACTTTGTTTTAATATTGCATCATCTATTGTAGACATTATTTAATCAGAATATGGGCATTCACTATATATTACAAACACTAGTAAGTACAATTACTTCGAGCCATTTCCCACCCTTAAATATAAGAAAAAAAATACAATTACCATTGTTGCAATTAATAGACACCGAGAGAGATTTGCATAATGAGACATATAGAGTAGTTGTTACCATCATTAAGTAAATGCAAAGCGGACGGACAGACGAACGAACACTCGGCGACACTGTATATGAAGTGTGCACGGACAGCTATCGGTAGTGCCTAAGTAGTTGCATATGCATTTAAACAATTTATAAGTAACTGACAGTGCATAACATAAATGAAATGAATTACATGTAAAATTCCCATTGTAAAATGTGTGGGTGGGGAATGGTGAATGGGGGGCAATTCTGGCTGACGGCCTATATAGTATAAGTATACTATTGGTATATGCATTTTGAACACTTCCAAATATGTACAGATGGTGAAACCTCATATAAATCAGACAAACCTTTTTAATAATTGTTATCAAATTAACTGTGAATTACTGAATTACCCCTTTTTACCAGTGCTTTTGCTATAAAAATGTGTATGAGATACCCACTAATGTTGTCTCTTTAATACAGCAGAATGCAGGAAATGCCATATAGAATTCACAAAAATTCGGGGGGGGGGGGCATGCCCCCCGGACCCCCCATAGCACTCCCTCACTTCACTTGGGTCGACTACCGCTTCCGCAATATTAATTTGCTTCCGACGCCTCTGATATATGAAGGCAAGTGTTGCCGGTAAGTGAATTATTACACGCCTGGAAGACTCGGATTAATAGAGATTGACGTTCGCCTTTGTGCCTCCAGAAAAGACAAACAAAATATTTCAATTTGCGTTTGTTCAGGTGATGGTAAGGTGTTGATTGTAATCTCAAAGTCTTCAGAAATGAAACATTAAATTCCCATACATTCATCTACATATATTATAAATATGAAGGGTGGTATAAGGTTGTTTTTTTTTGCTTATATTTAACGGCGGCACTGGCTCCAGGACCTTGCATGCCGTCTCCCAAGAATGGGAGAAAGAACGGAGGTAGAGATTTTTTGAGAGAAGCCGGTAATTCGTATTTACAGAACAACTACGTATTATCGGTACCCATTCACAGCTGGGTGAACTGGAGCAGTGTGGTAAAGTGTATAAGGTAAAGTGTTGAAGTTATAAACATTATACCACAAACTTCATGTGAATTCTTAATGCCGCCAACAGAAAAGCAGAATCTATGGCACTTTCTCTCTAGGTGGAGTTTACATGTACATGTAGCATAATTTATTAATTTAACCCTTACAATGCTAAAATCAATGTTGTCTGCTGTTTGTTTTATATTTTCGCTTTTTGCTGATCAAAAAACATGTTTTGACACAATTAAACCATGTTTTTATTGTGAAAGACGACAAAATATAAAAGAACAGCAGACGACAATTTATATTTCCCACATTCTAAGGGATAAAGCAACAGTATTTTGTTGTAAGTAAAAAAGAATTCAACATCAAATTGCAGGTCATACATGCACAGAGTCGCGCGATTCAAAAACATAACAGCACTATATACAGCACCAATAATGGAAATACATGTTATCTCTTTGCATGCTGGGAAATTTGTGGGCTATAAATAGTTCAAAAGTAGCAGATGGCAATTCATTATTTTCTTTTATTTCTCCTTATAAATGGTATGAATATGTTTTGGAATTTCATTAGAACTGTGTCCGGAGGATTCTAATGAAATGTCAAGACATATTTACAGAGAGAAATAAAAACATATACTCCTAATTCGTTTGGCTGATATTTTCAACGCTAGCATGCAAAGAGTTATATACATATTGTGACCACTCACTTGAACCCGACAGTTTAACTGGTAGCAATGTTATCTACTAGTACAGATATGACAAATGTATATATACACGTACATTCTCGGTTGATTTATTGGTGTTTAACGGCCTATCATCAGCTATGGTCATTTAAGGCAGGGCCAACGGGTTCGATCCCTTATTTAACCTGCTATATTGGGGGAAATCCTAAAACCAGAACGGAATATTTACATAAAAAAATAGTATATTCAGCCCTGAAATTAGAATAACCTGACCTGGTGCCATGTCCAGACCACACCTTGGCTCCCTTACCCTAAAAGTAATAGGATTAGGAATAATCGTATTACTCATATAAGGTGTATACAAAGATTCAACTCTTACATACAATAATGTCAAGGACGTACCCGAGGGCCAAACCTGGTCTGCATAAAAACCTTAACCAAGGTTGACTTAAAAACCTTAGCCAAGGGAAATTAAGTAAATAATTCAAGGTTAAATGTAGGTCAATGACAGATATAGGTCAGGGGTTATTGATGTACATCACTAGGAGATGAAGTTTTCCAAGTATGGTTGCTGTAGGCCCAGTAATAATCCATATACAAGCTTGACTAAAAACCTTAACCAAGGAGAAATAACTAAGTAATCCAAGGATAAAAGTAATTCAAGGTTAAATGTAGGTGAAATATAGGTCAGGGGTTATTGATGTACATCCCTATGAGAATAAGTTACCAAGTATGGTGTCTGTATGCACAATAGTATTCCATCTACAAGCTTGACTAAAAAAGTTAACCAAGGTTGACTAAAAACCTTAACCAAGGGGAATTAACTAAGTAATTCAAGGTTAAATGTAGGTCAATGCCAACTATAGGTCAGGGGTTGTTGATGTACATCACTAGGAGATGCAGTTGTCCAAGTATGGTTGGTGTAGGGCCAGGAGTATTCCATCTACAAGCTTGACTAAAAACCTTAACCAAGGATAATTAACTAAGTAATTCAAGAGGAAATGTAGGTCAAGGTCAAATAGATATCAGGGGTTATTGATGTACATCACTATGAGAAAAGGTTGTACAAGTATGGTGTCTGTATGCACAATAGTATTCCATGATCAAGCTTGAGTAAAAACCTTAACCAAGGTTGACTAAAAACCTTAACCAAGGGGAATTATCTAAGTAATTCAAGATTAAAGGTAGGTCAAGGTCAAATATAGGTCAGGGGTTGTTGATGTACATCATTAGGAGATGAAGTTGTCCAAGTATGGTTGGTGTAGGGCCAGGAGTATTCCATCTACAAGCTTGACTAAACACCTTAACCAAGGGGAATTTAGTAGGTAATTCAAGAGGAAATGTAGGTCAAGGTCAAATATAGATCAGGGGTTATTGATGTACATGCCTATGAGAAAAGGTTGTCCAAGTATGGTGTCTGTATGCACACTAGTATTCCATGTACAAGCTTGACTAAAAACCATAACCAAGGTTGACTAAAAACCTTAACCAAGGGGAATAATTAACTAAGTAATTCAAGAGGAAATGTAGGTCAAGGTCTATATAGATCAGGGGTTGTTGATGTACATTAATAGGAGATGGAGTTGTCCAAGTATGGTGGGTGTAGGGCCAGTAGTCCATTCCATACATGCTTGGCTAACAACCTTAACCAAGGGAAATTAACTAAGTAATTCAAGAGGAAATGTAGGTCAAGGTCAAATATAGATCAGGGGTTATTGATGTACATCCCTATGAGAAAGGGTTGTCCAAGTTTTGGTGTATGTATGCACAATAGTATTCCATGTACAAGCCTGACTAAAAACCTAAACCAAGGGAAATTAACTAAGTAATTCAAAAGGAAATGTAGGTCAAGGTCAAATATAGATCAGGGTTTGTTGATGTACATCACTAGAAGATGAAGCTGTCCAAGTATGGTGGGTGTAGGGCCAGTAGTATTCCATCTACAAGCTTTACTAAACACCTTAACCAAGGGGAATTTAGTAGGTAATTCAAGAGGAAATGTAGGTCAAGGTCAAATATAGATCAGGGGTTATTGATGTACATGCCTATGAGAAAAGGTTGTCCAAGTATGGTGTCTGTATGCACAATAGTATTTCATATACAAGCTTGACTAAAAACCTTAACCAAGGTTGACTAAAAACCTTAACCAAGGGGAATTAACTAAGTAATTAAAGGAGGAAATCTAGGTCAAGGTCAAATATAGATCGGTGTTTATTGATGTACATCACTAGGAGATGAAGTTGTCCAAGTATGGTGGGTGTAGGGCCAGTAGTATTCCATATAAAAAGCTTGACTAAAAACCTTAACCAAGGGGAAATAACTAAGTAATCCAAGGATAAAAGTAGGTCAAGGTCAAATATAGTTCAGGGATTATTGATATACATCACTAGGAGATGAAGCTGTCCAGGTATGGTTGCTGTAGGCCCAGGAGTATTCCTATTTACAAGCTTGACTATAAACATTAACCAAGTTTGAGTACAAACCTTAACCAAGGGAAAATAAGTAAGTAATTCAAGGTTAAATGTAGGTGAAGGTAAAATATAGGTCAGGGGTTATTGATGTACATCCCTATGAAAATAAGTTATCCAAGTATGGTGTCTGTATGCACAATAGTATTCCATCTACAAGCTTGACTAAAAACCTTAACCAAGGTTGACTAAAAACCTTAACTAAGGGGAATTAACTAAGTAATTCAAGGTTAAATGTAGGTCAAGGTCAAATATAGGTCAGGGGTTGTTGATGTACATCACTAGGAGATGAAGTTGTCCAAGTATGGTTGGTGTAGGGCCAGGAGTATTCCATCTACAAGCTTGACTAAAAACCTTAACCAAGGAGAAATAACTAAGTAATCCAAGGATAAAAGTAATTCAAGGTTAAATGTAGGTGAAATATAGGTCAGGGGTTATTGATGTACATCCCTATGAGAATAAGTTATCCAAGTATGGTGTCTGTATGCACAATAGTATTCCATCTACAGCTTGACTAAAAAAGTTAACCAAGGTTGACTAAAAACCTTAACCAAGGGGAATTAACTAAGTAATTCAAGGTTAAATGTAGGTCAATGCCAACTATAGGTCAGGGGTTGTTGATGTACATCACTAGGAGATGCAGTTGTCCAAGTATGGTTGGTGTAGGGCCAGGAGTATTCCATCTACAAGCTTGACTAAAAACCTTAACCAAGGATAATTAACTAAATAATTCAAGAGGAAATGTAGGTCAAGGTCAAATAGATATCAGGGGTTATTGATGTACATCACTATGAGAAAAGGTTGTACAAGTATGGTGTCTGTATGCACAATAGTATTCCATGTACAAGCTTGAGTAAAAACCTTAACCAAGGTTGACTAAAAACCTTAACCAAGGGGAATTATCTAAGTAATTCAAGATTAAAGGTAGGTCAAAAGGTCAAATATAGGTCAGGGGTTGTTGATGTACATCATTAGGAGATGAAGTTGTCCAAGTATGGTTGGTGTAGGGCCAGGAGTATTCCATCTACAAGCTTGACTAAACACCTTAACCAAGGGGAATTTAGTAGGTAATTCAAGAGGAAATGTAGGTCAAGGTCAAATATAGATCAGGGGTTATTGATGTACATGCCTATGAGAAAAGGTTGTCCAAGTATGGTGTCTGTATGCACACTAGTATTCCATGTACAAGCTTGACTAAAAACCATAACCAAGGTTGACTAAAAACATTAACCAAGGGGAATTAACTAAGTAATTCAAGAGGAAATGTAGGTCAAGGTCATATATAGATCAGGGGTTGTTGATGTACATTAATAGGAGATGAAGTTGTCCAAGTATGGTGGGTGTAGGGCCAGTAGTATTCCATATACATGCTTGGCTAACAACCTTAACCAAGGGAAATTAACTAAGTAATTCAAGAGGAAATGTAGGTCAAGGTCAAATATAGATCAGGGGTTATTGATGTACATCCCTATGAGAAAGGGTTGTCCAAGTATGGTGTATGTATGCACAATAGTATTCCATGTACAAGCCTGACTAAAAACCTAAACCAAGGGGAATTAACTAAGTAATTCAAAAGGAAATGTAGGTCAAGGTCAAATATAGATCAGGGTTTGTTGATGTACATCACTAGAAGATGAAGCTGTCCAAGTATGGTGGGTGTAGGGCCAGTAGTATTCCATCTACAAGCTTTACTAAACACCTTAACCAAGGGGAATTTAGTAGGTAATTCAAGAGGAAATGTAGGTCAAGGTCAAATATAGATCAGGGGTTATTGATGTACATGCCTATGAGAAAAGGTTGTCCAAGTATGGTGTCTGTATGCACAATAGTATTTCATATACAAGCTTGACTAAAAACCTTAACCAAGGTTGACTAAAAACCTTAACCAAGGGGAATTAACTAAGTAATTAAAGGAGGAAATCTAGGTCAAGGTCAAATATAGATCAGGTGTTATTGATGTACATCACTAGGAGATGAAGTTGTCCATGTATGGTGGGTGTAGGGCCAGTAGTATTCCATATAAAAGCTTGACTAAAAACCTTAACCAAGGGGAAATAACTAAGTAATCCAAGGATAAAAGTAGGTCAAGGTCAAATATAGTTCAGGGATTATTGATATACATCACTAGGAGATGAAGCTGTCCAGGTATGGTTGCTGTAGGCCCAGGAGTATTCCATATACAAGCTTGACTATAAACATTAACCAAGTTTGAGTACAAACCTTAACCAAGGGAAAATAAGTAAGTAATTCAAGGTTAAATGTAGGTGAAGGTAAAATATAGGTCAGGGGTTATTGATGTACATCCCTATGAAAATAAGTTATCCAAGTATGGTGTCTGTATGCACAATAGTATTCCATCTACAAGCTTGACTAAAAACCTTAACCAAGGTTGACTAAAAACCAACCTTAACTAAGGGGAATTAACTAAGTAATTCAAGGTTAAATGTAGGTCAAGGTCAAATATAGGTCAGGGTTGTTTGATGTACATCACTAGGAGATGAAGTTGTCCAAGTATGGTTGGTGTAGGGCCAGGAGTATTCCATCTACAAGCTTGACTAAAAACCTTAACCAAGGATAATTAACTAAGTAATTCAAGAGGAAATGTAGGTCAAGGTCAAATAGATATCAGGGGTTATTGATGTACATCACTATGATAAAAGGTTGTCAAAGTATGGTGTCTGTATGCACAATAGTATTCCATGTACAAGCTTGAGTAAAAACCTTAACCAAGGTTGACTAAAAACCTTAACCAAGGGGAATTAACTAAGTAATTCAAGGTTAAATGTAGGTCAATGCCAACTATAGGTCAGGGGTTGTTGATGTACATCACTAGGAGATGCAGTTGTCCAAGTATGGTTGGTGTAGGGCCAGGAGTATTCCATCTACAAGCTTGACTAAAAACCTTAACAAGGATAATTAACTAAGTAATTCAAGAGGAAATGTAGGTCAAGGTCAAATAGATATCAGGGGTTATTGATGTACATCACTATGAGAAAAGGTTGTACAAGTATGGTGTCTGTATGCACAATAGTATTCCATGATCAAGCTTGAGTAAAAACCTTAACCAAGGTTGACTAAAACCTTATTAACCAAGGGGAATTATCTAAGTAATTCAAGATTAAAGGTAGGTCAAGGTCAAATATAGGTCAGGGGTTGTTTGTGTACATCATTAGGAGATGAAGTTGTCCAAGTATGGTTGGTGTAGGGCCAGGAGTATTCCATCTACAAGCTTGACTAAAAAGACTTAACCAAGGGGAATTAAGTAAGTAATTCAAGTGGAAATGTAGGTCAAGGTCAAATATAGATCAGGGGTGGGGTTATTGATGTACATGCCTATGAGAAAAGGTTGTCCAAGTATGGTGTCTGTATGCACAATAGTATTTCATATACAAGCTTGACTAAAAACCTTAACCAAGGTTGACTAAAAACCTTAACCAAGGGGAATTAACTAAGTAATTCAAGAGGAAATGTAGGTCAAGGTCAAATATAGATCAGGGGTTATTGATGTACATCACTAGGAGATGAAGTTGTCCAAGTATGGTGGGTGTAGGGCCAGTTGTATTCCATATACAAGCTTGACTAAAAACCTTAACGAAGGAGTGACGGTGACGCCGACGCCGGTGTGACAACATAAGCTCTAACTATTCTTCGAATAGTCGAGCTAAAAACTATATAGTCAGCCCTGAAAGCAGAATAATTTTGATCTGATGCCAGGTCCTCGCCACACCAGAATAACTTGAGTATATACATTAATCATCAGACACATTCACATTCCAGAGTCACCAGATCGCATTCTTAATTGAAGGAGTAAGTGAAAAATGTCATTTGGACTTAGCCCCCTTCTTCCACTGACCCCTTCATTTGTATGAAGTCCTTATAGACTTAGCCACCTTCTTCCACTGACCCCTTCAATTGTCTGAATAGCTAACTGTGCAGGCAGATCCTAACGAGACTGCACGATGATCAATTGCTTCACTCTTCATACAATTTATAAGGAGGTGTTTACATCTGTCAGCCAATTTAAATTTTTTAAAACCACTTACGGTATTACTGCAGGATTCAGAAAATCTAGCATAGGGCGAGGAAACAAGGAAACAGACTAGTGGGCATTTGGGAATGATGACGCACAAAACAGACCTCAAGATAAAAGGGGCATGGATAGAGGAATATCAAAGGAACACACGACATACCCAACAGTCTATGAAAGGCAGCAGAAATCCAGGATAAATTGTGGGAACATACCGTATTTATTATAATAAACGCCCCTGGGGCTATGCAATCCGTGTGGATGAAAACGAAGAAAGTAGGATCAAAATGTTATTTTCGCATACAAAAGTCATTTTAAACAACGTTTTAAATGGCTTCTGTATGTGAAAATAACATTTAGAATGCAAATATGGGAGGGGGACTACTATTAGAGAAGGGGGCTACTATTAGAGAGGGGGTATTGACCCATTTCATGATGAGGATATGCCATTTTGATTGGGGAAAATCATAAATATTTTCTTTAAATGTGCTTGGAAGTATATGTCGCGACCACCATTTGAACCGTCTCATCGAGAAATGATAGAAATGTCTGTGCGATTAAATTGTCTGTCGTGACGGACAGCACGGGTATAAATGTAGGTTTGATCAAATGTTCGATTGGAAACAATGTTTTCTCTACGCAAAATGTTTCTTACGGGCCGGGACGACATAAAAGTGCATTTTGAACCCTTTTCTTTTCTTTTCGGCTCATACTTAAGGGTGAGAATTGGCGCGGAAACTTTTTTTTAACCCGATGTTTACTCCTTTGTATAGCTGTATCGGCCTCGGAAATGTGTCCGTTCTTTCCCGACCTAGCAATGATGATAATTTTTTTAAAACAAAACAATCGATAGCTCGAAAACGCGTTGACATAGCGCATCGGGTAATATATCGTTGCGGAAAACTAACATTGTCCCAACTTCTGCAATAGGTGACAATGATATAACTCGGTTGACGTTTCCTGAGAGTCCGTTGTCTCGAGGCCGTCCGGGTTCGGCCTATTAAAAAGTAATCAACCTTGTATAATGGAGTATATGGAGGGGGTAAAACACATTTGCTTAGCTTATTTTTTGTGTTTATTTATTGATGCTTTTAGGCATATTTAATGTATTTATAGACCTCGGTCCGTTACTTCAACCCGTGCAGTAAAGGTGTATTCCGCATGTAATGGGTTAATATAAATACGGTACTAGACTGTTTCTCTCCTTGATTGTCCGTCGTGTGGGGAATCAGTTATAGCTAACCTCTGGGAACTAATCATACAAGCTGCACAGTTAACTCTTTACATGCTATCGGTGAAAATATCCGCCAAACGAATTAGGATTATATGTTTTATTTATCTCTGTAAAATTAAATATGTCTTGGAATTTCATTAGAATTGAGTCCTCATGACTCAATTCTAATGAAATTCCAAGACATATTCATGAAATTTACAGTGAGAAATACATGTATGATGATTTCTTGTCAGCTATTTTTGAACTATTTATAGCCCACAAGTTTCCCAGCATGCAAAGAGTTAAATGCAAAAAGAAAGATGGCACATCCACTTATATGGCGGTTGCGGGAGAAATGGGTTTTGCGACCAGTGTAGATCAAGATCAGCATGTGCATCCACACAGTCTGATCTGAATACTGTTCGCCATTCCATCAATGAAACAGGAGTGTGCTAGTTGATCAGGTGCTACACTGGTCACAAAACCCATAAGCCCCAATCTTCCAGTCACTGAGCACATTTCTGGCTATTCCAACAGACAATTAGTTTACAGACTATCATCCCTATCCACCCAGGATATAAATTCCAAATTCCGTTTTGTTATTTGTGCATGCATATATTTTAATAAAATATACAAGCTTTGGGTATCAATACGGTATGTTGAAGAATACGTCAATACGTGGGTTCTTGGTAACTGATTTATACAAAAATATAGTAATTATTGCTTTCACAATAGTTTAAAACCATTATGAATAACAATACATAATAAAAGCATCCCTTCATCACCACATTTTATTCCTTTTTTATTTTTATTTATTTAACCCTTTCACCCCTAGGTAACTGGAATGGATTTTGATATGTTAATTTTGCAACCAATCCCATGGTCACAAAATGATTTTCAGACTAGTCCATTTATGAAAAGAGGATGTTTTTGTTCTCAAAAATATGAAAATTACTGGCAAAAAGTGCAGATCCTGATGAGACGGCTCGTCACGAGCCTGCTCATCTGGGTCTACACTGTTTGCCAATGCCACTATACAGGCCTGTGGTATTGAAAGTGTCAATGGTGTTTAACGGACTGTCAACAGCTCAGCCCATTTTAGACCGGGTTAATGGGATCGAAACCCGCATTTGACCTGTATGGATGAGACGAAAATCCCAAAATCAGAACAGAATATTTACATAAAAAAATATTCGGCTTTGAAATAAGAGTAATCTGATCTGGTGCCAGTTCGTCCCCATTCCAACTATTTTTTTAATGAGAATCTATTAATTAATTGTCTTTGGCCTTAACTGTACTGGAGTTAATTGATGACGAGAGTAATGTGTGTGAGCCTGCATACTAATCATAGTGGCGGCTGTGTATGTGCACGTACACGGGAAACACAACAACAATACAGAACGTTTTCTAACGGCCCATCGACACAAAAGAGTATCATTTAGGACCAAGCAATGTAGATGAAGAATAAACATAATAGTAAAGTAGTATGTTAGATGTGGTAGTCAATCAGATGATCAGGGTAAAAATATTAATATGATGAACAATATAAATGAAAAACATGTATAGTATGATAAAATTATAGAAATGTGAAACATATATACAATGATAAAATTAAATTTTCCGATACAATTTAGTTTCATGGAGAAAGCGAAGCAAACCTTCAATGTTCTCCACCTGGAATAGCTCCGCAAGTGAAGTAAAGTTGAAGTGTTTGCGTCGAATAACGGCAAGGTCGATACAGTCCAGTAGGATGTGTTGCACGGTAAATGCGCTGTGGCATGGAATACACCATGGACGCGGCTCACCCTTGATCATATATGAATGCGTTAGTCGTGTATGTCCAATGCGCAATCGGCTAAGGACAACTTCATCTCGGCGTACATGTCTGTAGCCAGGAGTCCATTCGCCCAGAGTCGGTTTCACAGTATGAAGTTTATTATCTGTGAGCAGATCCCACTGGATCTGCATTGTATCGGAGATGAATGAGTTGATGGACGATTTAAAATCATGATAGCAAACAGGAAAATGAGAAGTTAGTAGATCCAGGGCAGCCTTGGCAGCACTATCTGCCCTGTCATTGTCCTTGATACCAGTATGACTGGGTAGCCACAAAAAAATAATGTCCTTGCCAGACAAAAGTAAAATATGGTGTAGCTCCATGATTTGGCGGATAAGTGAATGTTCAAGCTTCATGTTGTACAAAGCTTGTAGTGAAGATAATGAAGCGGAAAATAAAATGAATTGCTTTCTCCAAGATATTTTCGCGAAATCAAGAGCAAGTAAAATCGCAAACACACTACTGTTTACACATCAACAGACAGCAATTATTGAATTAGTTTGCTTTGAAATGAAAACATATCTTGGCATTTCATTAGAATTGTCTCCTTGGAGACAATTCTAATGAAATACCAGGATGTGTTTTCATGGAAAATAAGAAAAATATGCTATATTTGTGTTCTGATTATTGTTTCTGCAGCATGATACAGGTACCACAACATTGTTATTGCTTTTTGATACTCGCTATTTCGGATTTCAATTGGGTTTTTCGGCAATTTTAATTGGGTATTTACGCAAATACGCAGCTTATCTGGAGCTCTGAATTATTCTAATTGTATTCCCATCTGTAATGTAATGTGCTAACCATTAAACATAAACATGCGGTAGGTATACATATAGCAACAGGGGTGTCAAAATGTCAAAGAATGTTTATATCCACCAGAATTATACGTTGTCACCACTCATCTGAACCGTTAAGTATAATACAAATTAATAAATTTATCCTAAAACTGAAGATTTCTCCCTCAAAGTATACTTTTCAATGTTGGTGAAATAGGCTACAGGTGTTGGTGCAGGGGCGGAGGGGTGGGGGATAAAATACTTGAAAACATAATTGAATATGTAAAATATTGATAAACAATGAATATATAATACATATTAAAAACAACTGGCTTATGTCCAGAATTGACCACCATACGTTGAGAAAACACTGGACCTGAAAACCTTTTCTAGCAGTGTGCAAGTTTTTCTTAGCATTATTTGCTAAATCACGTGTCTTTTATAATGTGATAACCATGCATTATTGTATATGGCAGAGTAGGTAGATTAGATATATAATAAATAGTTTGCATTGTTTATGTTTCTTGATGATTGTTGATAACTGCGAAAACCATGACAACGCCAATAAACTTGTAAAACACGGGAATTTATAACACTAGTATGAAAGTAACATCAGTATTATGTAAACGTGATAGTATCCGCAAAAATAATAAAGAATGTAAAATAAACACTCATCTTTAGAAATCCATGATACTCTCAGTTTAAGTCTCATTAAAACCCTTGATAAACTACATGCAGACAGACAACGTCACCAATACACGTCATCACGCGGTATTTGACATGTTTGCCTATGGTGGGCTGCAACGGCCATTCGTCTTATTTTCAAATAGACCAGTTTTAAAAGTTATTTTTATGGGATTTCCCTTATTTAGATCTTCAACACAAGTGTAAAGAATTAAATTATGTTGCAATTACGTTGAGGTGATCATACAGGCTGGGGAGAAGTCAAACAATTATTTTTTTTGGAACTCGACTCCGAAACCTGGCTAGATAGCTTCTAAGTGATGTAACTAAGAAAACAAGCTAGATTTTGAAAATCGCTCCACAAATAAAAAATGATTAGAAAAAAATCTATTTTTGGCCCCCATGTTAAAGGCACAGTACGGCTCAGTATTCCAATTTTCAGATTTTTTCAAACACAAAAACATGTTTGGCAATTGATTTAGTACACCAAATCTACATATACTGCCTAATATATATATCCCAAGTCTTGAGATTTATATCATAATCACAATGTGAAGACAACAAAAGGTAAACAAAAACTTGTTTTGTGTACCACTCAGCGCATAATGTCAATATTGACACTTTTCATTTTCGGAATCCCGATCGATTCCGCGCTAGCGTACTCGCTACTACTCGGAGACATGTCGGAAAATTTAAAGTTAAACTGTGTAAAAGTAAACTGAATTTTTTTTTGGTATCAGGTTAAATCGTCCGCTGTCAAATTGTCCGCCATTTCGGTCAATTCGTCCGCTACCTCAAAAAACCAATACCGTAGTTTTTTTGCATCATGTCCGCAAAAGACCCAGCATATTTTTAGGCGATTTACTGATAATGTACTCCCATGTCATAAGCAAAGTACGGTTCTCCATTACTCAGATATTTGGCTGTCACGCAGGGCGACTTATAGCAAGAATGCACAAAAGTATTTACACTGACACTGTCAAAATGAAACGGTATTCTGTATGTAAATCATATACATGTATCACGCCTGGGACGGAGAATTGTATGTATGGTCCCTGGACACGCCATGTGATTTTGTACCTTCGGACATCTGCGTAATTTTATTAAATACTTTTACAATATTTTCCGTAAATGGCGTCAATTTTTCAGCGTATTTTATACTTGGCTGAAGAATTCAGTTAATGATAACAGTAATTGCTAATGACATGTGTAATGCAGATCATCCTGTACCAGTTTCTGTCACGTCCAGTTCAGTCCAGTAACAATTCCACAGCAGCCTGTGATACCTGAAAGAAATAGTACAGGTTTAAATCAACTGTTTGAATGTGAAAACAATAACTGTTGCAGTACCGTACTCCATAATCTGACTATTGTCAGCCACAGGCAGTCGTCATGATGATAGGGTGGTGTAATATACTGTTTTAACTTAAAATATGCACTGCATTTGAAATATGGGGTTCAATACTCTTTAGATACAAAACTTATCTGTAACTCTGATTACACCATCCTATCAACATACTGACGGCATGTGCCTGCCCACCATCCATACAATGTGACACAGGCATTCGTGTCATATGTCTGTTTAACAAAGTCAAACAAACACATTGGGTAAGTGGGTCACATTGGTCAGATAGAGAATGAATGAATGAATGTATTGATGATGACAAAGAAACACATGCATTAAAGTCAATCTAAGTTACCGGTATCATGGTTATGGTAGCAGAGATTTAAATGATTTACATTATATAAATGTTAATTAGGATAACCTGATCTGGTGAAAGGTCCTCACCACCCCAGAATCACTTAGCCCCACTCCTAAAGGTAATGGATTACTACTTTTATAATGGGTATAACCGGATTACACACTCACAACTTTACAAGGAAGCCAAAACTGTAACCGAGGGCCAAACCAGGAATATCGGAATTCCATTGCGTTAAGGATGAAACCCATCATTAAATTGTGCATGCTCCAACCAATCGCCGAACCATATAAAGTTAATTTACTGAATATCATGAAATATTAGTGTTAACAACAATAATTTACTATTTTCCTTCAAATACATATAATTATGTATCCTCAGCTCACCAGAATAATTTAGCTCCACTTCCTAAAAATAAAAGGATTAGTACTAATCTTCTTACTTTTATAATGGGTATCACTCCACAATCAAGTATCAAGAAATGTCAAAATAAAATGTACTCTATTTTTCGTGAAAATTATTGGTTTATTACATTGTAAAGAAAATCTACTGTAAAAACGACATCACACATTATCTAGGGTCGTTCTGAAATCACGTGACCCCATACCCTGAAAGGGCAAATGGTTCTGTCATGGCTTTTGTAAGCTTATACAGAACAAAAGGGTAAAATATATCGTTATGAAGAAATAATGCAACATTCACACAGATCACATATGTGACTGTGACTGGAGCAATAGGGCTTATGGGTTTTGCGACCACTATAGCTCCAGATCAGACTGCACAGTCTGATCAGGATCTGCAATGTTCGCCATTCCGTGAATGATACACATGTCATGCTTCTACCAAGCTATATAGACCACCAGGCTATCATAGTGTGCTATTGGATCAGGAGCTACACTGGTCACGAATCCCATAAGCCCCATTTCTCCAGTCACAGCCACATATAGCCCCCAGCCGAGAAAATGGACCTGACAACATGTCCAACAATTGTAGATAGAGGTCCACTTCGCAATATAAAATATAATTGTTTTGCTGATGACAGTAATTCAAACAACGTAGGTCATGATCAGATCTATGCACTCACCATGCTGATTGAACATGTTCTACGGTTCCTTTTCTTAGCCGGTAGCTCATAATATTCCCAATAACCCACACTTTTCAATACCTGTATCATCGACGGCATTTATTGATCAAATTGTGAAGTTGTGAACAATGAGTAGCCTGGTCAGATACAAGTAGTGTTATCTGATATCGTAATGGTTATCTGCTTAATTGAAAAAAAAAACAACAGCACATGTAGATTTCAGATGAATCATGAAATCAGTCCGATTTTCGTGTTTTTACGGATAATTTCTGAACTGTTCACAAAATATCTGTAACGGGTGCATTAAAGGCACTGGGTCTCTGATATGCCTAGAATGTGATGAACCAGATTAGGACAAAACAGGTTAATTTAGATCGTATTTCTGGAACCAAATTATATGTCCAAGTCGTCTGTAAAACGAGGCAAAATTCTAAATCGAAAATGGGGGAGATAATCCATGACCCGGGGGTCGAAAGAATCAAAATAAATATTTGTGCATCTACTCATAAGAATATACATACCAAGTTTCAGGTCTGTAGCTATTACTGTTCAAAGGTTTTACGAGTTACAAGGTTGGGGACGGACGGACAAGGGCAACACTAAATGTGCCCTCCACTGAATCTATCCGAGACACAGTACCTTTAATGTAAGAGTTATCATATGTGCTACAGTGTGTAGGCTCAACATTACATGTACAATCATTTACGTGAGGAAAATAAAAGCAGCAGCAAATGTTATAGTTTGTGTCTCATTATATTCATGTACATGTATCTACATGTAATTAAGTATACAGGTTGTCATCAGTATAATGCTGAAAAATGAATAGTTTTTGAGATGACAATCACATGTACTGAGAAAATGGATCTTCTGACCGTGTGATAGATGTACTAGACCCAGATCACCAGTCGCAGTCGAGCAGGCTGATCCGGGTCTACACTGTTTGTTATAACTCTAGGTTAGCGCAAGGATTATGAAATTTAAATAGTCAAAATTAAAGGTTACCTGGAACAAAATTTTACAATACCGGAAGCTCCAATATTTGCAAAACTACTTTTTCCAATCATAACCTTTCAGTAGCCAAATTCTGAAATATTAGTAGCCAAATCACTGTTACAGTAACAAAATGGTTTCTGCAGCTACCAGTAGCACCAACCTATGTTATTTAACAATGGAATGTCTAGCATACGTTTACACGGTGGGTATAGTACGTCACATGCACCTGCTATTTGGATGGGATGCACTGAATCAGGTAAGAACATTTTAACGCAATTATGCGCAGATACCCCGGAATATTGATCAGCAGCACCTGTCGATGTTCTAGTCCCCGTGGATTCAGGAGTTATTTCGAAAAAATCTACATATACATTTGGCTGGAATTAAGGAAAGATGGGGTGCACTAGGGTATACAAGTTTTCCTGACTGATTGGTGAATGTGCAATATTATTGCATGCGTGTTCGTTCATCTCTTCGTGGCTATAAACTGCATTTTCGAACGATTTTGGGGCATATCGGAGTGAGCCCCATCAGTCCTTATTTCCAACAAAAAGGGGGCATTGGCAGGTTTGCTTATCAATTTTCCGGGATAGCTGTGCTTAATCGCGTCAAAATCGCGAATGTAAAAAATAAAAAAAAGTATGGTCTGAATTGGAGGGTTTTCCCTTCCTGATTCAGTGCACCCCATCCCAATAGCAGGTGCCTGTGACAAACTATACCCACTGTGTTTGAACAAACATATTCACATCTATACTGGTAGCCAAATTAACTGCATAAAGTCTGTAAACACTGGTCATACAATAATTGTCCGTCGGCTGTTCTCTATCTGGCCAAGGGTCTTGTGTACATGGTGTCTTCTTTTCTCCACCCTCCCTGCTGATTGTTGATATCGATCGATCCAGATGCACAGTGGACAATCCGGTGTTCACATGGCCCAGTTCGAGTCCAAGCTTGATGCATTGCTGTTTTCCTGAAGAAGAAAAAACAACATATATTTTATGTCGAAAGTTGTTGATACGGTGACCATGGTCAAGGTCAGTCGAAATACACTGCTATTGATGAAATTATGGTCATGATTAAGGTTCTGACACCGGATGGATAGCTATCAATGTGAGAAGCTATTGATGAAGTTTGGTAATTATCCGCCTAACAGATCAAAAGATATGCGAAATTTGGACTTTGTCCAAAATTGTTGATGAAGACGACACCAGAATCGTGACCGCTGTCTCACTTTCCAGTATCATGAGCTATGATGGTCGCAATTTGGCAACTCAAATGGCCATTTGGCTACCAATATTTCAGAAATAATTCAGATGGCCATTTTTGCTACTGATATGTCAGAAATTATACTCTTACAAATAGTGGAGCTACATGTAATATAAAATAGTATTGTTTATTTTAGTATTATACTGTGAGTTAATTTCGGCTACTAATTTTAAATTTTACCGCCAATCTAGCACGAGTGAGACAAAAGATATTGATGAATTTTGGCATATATCCAACAAACGTATCCGGATATATGCGAAATAGGGACGTACATCCAAGTTTTGACGGATGTGACCTATATTTTGAGAAAAAGTAGGTCAGTGTCACCCAAAGGACCCAGTATGGTTTCTATCAATGTAAGGAAGCTACTGATGAAGTTTGGCGAACATCTAACTATTTAGACCTACAATGGACCTATGTCCAACATTTTGGACGACGACGACTGTTTGTTTGTTTGTTTGTTTATTAGTGTTTAACAGCCTATCAAGAGCTACGGTCATGTAAGGCCGGGTAAACGGGTTCGATCCCATTTTAACCTGCTGCATTGGGGGGGGGGGGGGGGGGGGGGGGGTGGGGGGGGGGGGGGGGGGATCCCATCCCAAAATCAGAACGCGGAATATTTACATTTACACCCCTAAAATAGGATTACGAATATCGTAATACTCACATAAGGGGTATAACCAGATTCAACTGTCACATACAAAATGCCAAAGACGTATGTAAGGGCCAAACCAGGTCTCCAGTCGGGATTCCGGTAAGGATGAACCCCGATCGTTAAATTACCAATCGCGTGCTCCCACCTACGGGGCGCCAAGTGGGACATGGCTCAATTTTGTCAACAAAATTCATTTTTGTGCCACAAAATTCAATTCTGTGTCACAAAATTCACTTTTGTGCTACAGAATTCAATTCTGTGCCACAGAATTCAATTCTGTGTCACAAAATTCAATTCTGTGTAACAAAATTCAATTCTGTGTCACAAAATTCACTTTTGTGCCACAAAATTCAATTCTGTGTCACAAAATTCAATTCTGTGTCACAAAATTCACTTTTGTGCCACAAATCTGTGTCATTCTGTGTAACAAAATTCAATTCTGTGTCACAAAATTCAATTCTGTGTAACAAAATTCAATTCTGTGTCACAAAATTCAATTCTGTGTCACAAAATTCACTTTTGTGCCACAAATTCTGTGTCACAAAATTCACTTTTGTGCCACAAAATTCAATTCTGTGTCACAAAATTCAATTCTGTCAATTCTGCACACGCATGTAAGGACTACCATTGGTCAGAAACTGCACTGGAGAAATGGGTCACGGTCGCCGATCTACACATTCAATGTCGATGATTCATTTCTCATTCTGCCGATGATTCATTTCTCATTCTGCCGATGATTCATTTCTCATTCTGCCATTTTGCTTCAACTATCTCCAAACAGTCAAACGTTGACAAACCCATTCGTATTTAAGCTCATTTGCGTTATAATTGTACACATAATTCATGTACATGTAGATCTCCCGCGAGTACATACCTCATTTATTGTGTATCGCAAGGTACATCTGCCCCAGTTAAATCAATAATACACGCGCTGTGGCCTGTGTTCTGACTGCTGTCTGTGTTTATAAACAGAATGTGTGTATTGGGCCATTTGAGGAAACCATTTGTAGTATTTGTGTAGATACCATGGATACTAAGATGGTGTACTGTAAATAATGCATGCAGACACATTAGTTGCGAACACGTAACTTCGCAACTAGTAGACACAGATCCAATACCATTTGTTTCACAAGGTTAGATCTACTGTTAGAATACGACGTCATCTAATGACATTTTCGAGCATAAAACGTTACCTGATAAATAGAATACCAGGCTAGTGTATTTTAATATCAAGTTTATCAGGCTCGACTCGGAAACGGTAGGAATTCCTCGGCAAGCCTCGAATTCCTACGCGTTTCCTAGCCTTGCCTGATAAACTTGATATTCAAATACACTAGCCTGGTATCTCTATATGGGCATGCTCTCAGGTCTAGCTATGTCCCGGCTACTTTATGTTTGACCCTGTTTACTTAATTGAGGGAAAATTTCTGAATATTTTTCTTATTTTCTCCTTCAAAGTATATATGCTTATATGGTGTGGACCACTCATTTGTAATCATAATATAAGCAAAATAACTGTCTATAAAGAAGTATACTATTGATATATTGGGTTATATTTTCGCATTGAAATATTTAAACCTGCAAGTGTACTCCCACCATCTAGTAAAATGGACTAAGACCGATCTCAACCAATCAACGTAGAGATGACATAGACTATCCTACGCAAACTAATTTTTGTGGACAAAAATGAAATTCTGTCCCACAAAACTGAATTTTCTTTTCTTCACAAAACTCAATTCTGTCTTACAAAATTGAATCCTTTATAACAAAAATGAATTTTGTATACGAAACGTATGCAGAATTGAATTTTGTGACACAGAATTGAATTTTGTGATACAGAATTGACAGAATTGAATTTTGTGACACAGAATTGAATTTTGTGATTTTTAGTGTTACAAAACTCAATTTTGTACACATAATTAACCTGTCCTGCATGGCGCCCCGTACCACCCGCCACCCACTCGACGACGACTGATATGCGATTTCTATGTTCACTTGAATGACCCAGGGTGGTTAGGTATCAATGTAAGGAAGCAACTGACAAAGGTTGGCGAACATCCGACTAACACAACTTGACGGATGTGACTTGTATTTCGCGAAAGTAGGTCAATGTCACCTAAATTACACGGAGTGGTTATATATCAATCAGGGCTCCAGATAAGCTGCGTATTTGCTTAAATACCCAATTAAAATTGCCCAAAACCCAATTGAAATCAGAAGTAGCGAGTATCAAAAAGCAATTACAATTCTGTGGTACATGTAGCATGCTGCAGAAAACAATAAACAGACCACAAATATAACATATTTTTCTTATTCTTGCTGCCTATTGATGTGTAAACAGTAGTGTGATTTTATTTTACCCAATTAAAATTTTGAAATACCCAATTGCTTCAGAAATGATGGAATGAAAATACTCAATTACTAATTCCTTATTTGGAGCCCTGATCAATGTAAGGAAGCTATTGATGACAGTTGGCGATTTGGTGGCCCATACATGTACATTGTATATAAATCCTATGAAAGTGGTGGGTCCTGTTCCATCGACCGGGAATCGCTATTTCGTACCTCAGGTTAATTGCCAATTAACTAACAACACACAATATAATAAAATTACATCAACAGATATGCATCGAAATATCTGATTACGTCACCAGATTACAAAATACAAGTAATTAACCCCAAAGACTTTTTAGTGTCAAACATATATATATGTGACTTGAGAAATGGGGCTTATGGGTTTTGCGACCAGTGTATATCCAGATCAGCATGTGCATCCGCAGTCTGATCAGGAACTGGACTGTTTGTCATTCCATTAATGAAACACCCGTCGTGCGTCTAACAAGCAATATGTAGAGTTTATTCAACTACCATTTTGAAATACCGGATGTATATCACGAGACATCTGGAAGCCTTATAAAGAAACGAGCGAGTGCGGAGCACAAGTTTCTTTGTCGGATTTACAGATATCAAGGGAAATAAAACTGGTATTTCAAAATGGTAGTGTATATTACATGATTTTTGAAAAATGTGAAATTTGCTCTTAGACCAGCTTACACAAGTAACATCAAAATTGACAATTTTGACGTTCGCGTATGAATTGTTTCTTCGCCGGAAATAACGTATCGCTATATATGTCTAGAAGGAAATATTTCCTTCAAGGATATAAATGCTACCAGAAATATGGTAAATCACTGGCTATCAGGCTACACGAGTGTTCTATTTGATCAGGGACTACACTGGCCACAAATCGACTAAGCCCCATTTCTCCAGTCACAGCTACATATGTACATCACGATATGAGTAGATTGCTAATGCTAATTCTCTGTTAGCTGGCCAACTAACATATATTTAACCGTTTCAACACTACCTGTATAGTGGTATTGCCAAATGGTGTAGATCCAAATGAGCCGGCTCGTGATGAGCCGTCTCATCAGGATCTGCACTAATTTTCTTATTTTTGACAACAAAAATATCCCCTTTTCATAAATGGACTAGTCTGAAAACCATTTTGTGGCGATTGGATTGGTCCGAAATTCAACATATACAAATCCATCACGAGCCGGCTCATCAGGATCTGCACTTTTAGCAAAAAAAAATCTTATTTTGACAACAAAAATATCCCCTTTTTATAAATGGACTAGTCTGAAAACCATTTTGTGGCGATTGGATTGGTCCGGAAATCAACATATAAAAATCCATCACGAGCCGGCTCATCAGGATCTGCACTTTTTGCAAATAATTTTCTTATTTTTGACAACAAAAATATCACCTTTTTATAAATGGACTAGTCTGAAAACCATTTTGTGGCGATTGAATTGGTCCGGAAATCAACATATAAAAATCCATTACGAGCCGGCTCATCAGGATCTGCACTTTTTGCAAATAATTTTCTTATTTTTGGCAACAAAAATATCCCATTTTTATAAATGGACTAGTCTGAAAACTATTTTGTACATGGCGATTGGATTGGTCCGGAAATCAACATATACAAATCCATCACGAGCCGGCTCATCAGGATCTGCACTTTTTGCAAATAATTTTCTTATTTTTTACAACAAAAATATCCCCTTTTCATAAATGCATAAATGGACTAGTCTGAAGACCATTTTGTGGAGATTAGATTGGTCCGGAAATCAACAAATAAAAATCCATCACGAGCCGGCTCATCAGGATCTGCACTTTTTGCAAATAATTTTCTTATTTTTTAAAACAAAAATATCCCCTTTTCATAAATGGACTAGTCTGAAAACCATTTTGTGGCGATTGGATTGGTCCGGAAATCAACATATAAAAATCAATCACGAGCCGGCTCATCAGGATCTGCACTTTTTGCAAATAATTTTCTTATTTTTGACAACAACAATATCCCCTTTTTATAAATGGACTAGTCTGAAAACCATTTTGTGGCGATTGAATTGGTCAGGAAATCAACATAGACAAATCCATCACGATCCGGCTCATCAGGATCTGCACTTTTTGCAAATAATTTTCTTATTTTTTGCAACAAAGATATCCCATTTTCATAAATGGACTAGTCTGAAAACCATTTTGAGCACGGCGATTGGATTGGTCCGGAAATCAACATATACAAATCCATCACGAGCCGGCTCATCAGGATCTGCACTTTTTGCAAATAATTTCTTATTTTTGACAACAAAAATATCCCCTTTTCATAAATGGACTACGGTAGTCTGAAAATAATTTGATGGCAATTTGATTGGTCCAAAAATCCATTCCAATTTCCAGTTACTTATGGGTGAAAGGATTAAATTATAACATTCATTTTATTTTACCTCAGGTTATGACCCAGCTTTTTCATCAAAACAAATTTAAAATATGCAAATATATGCCCAAATATATATGTGAATATATAAAAAATTAAACAAGAATGAGTACGAAATGACCAATCATTATGGTCGATTCGTACCTACATGTATATTTACGAAATTACCGGAAATCATGCGCCTATGGGTACGAATTGACCAAACAAGGAACGAAATGGTATGGGTACGAAATGACCCTGACACCATAAAACAGTAGTTTTATGTGAAATAAACGAATAAACTTTCGTATATGTCCGAGGATGTGAAGCGGAACATAAAATTACCTGATTACACAGTAATGCCGGTCGTCGTTAGGTGATCCGAGAAGATATTTTCCAATATTTATTTTATTTACAAAAATGTCAAAATGCTTCCGGAATGCGCTATGTGTAAAACGTCATCAAGTTGTGCGTATCTACGGGGGTTACAAACAACACTACAGAGAAATTACCGGAACGAATCGGGATTGTCATGGAGTTATCCAGCGGCTTTCGGAAAATAGCTCGGGGTACTGAAACACGCACCTGCTGTTTGTTGATCAACAAATATTGATATTTTTATCGGCTACACAGTCTTTTTTGTACCAAAATGACTGCACACAGTTTGGAAGAGTGTCTAAATGGAAAAATGTTTGATTTATTCATGGGAAAACCCAATAGGGGGTCAAATTCGGCGACTTGAGCCGTACTGTGCCTTTAAATTCCCTTAGTAGGGATGTCGGAGTTTTCCCCGATTTACGGTTTGCCTTCTGACCCAATGTTAAATTTAGCCGTTTTCAAAGTCGATTTTTTATCTATAGTGGACGATTTAGTTAATAAAAAACATACACGCACATTGTGTAATGTATATTTTATGACTTACAATGTTGTTTTTTCACATATGTAACATGTGGGTGACTTTTAATCGATAAATTCTAATCACTTGCGCGGTCACTTTTGTTTTGTGGACGCTGCCATTTTGAAAAATCACGTGATAGGTGGTGTGGCTTAATTTCGATAACGCGATCATTTCTTGATGGATATTTAATTTGGGCATGTCAACTGAAAGACAAAAGCACCCTCTACACGATTTTGTTGTCTGCTGTTGAAATTTCTGAGAGGAAAATTGTGTTTTTGGTGCTAGAAAGAGGTAAATATTTGAACAGTGATTTGTATAGGAACCTCTGGATTCGACATCCTAGGACATCGACAGTTTCATTAACAATCATTAATGTGCCAAAAATCACTTTATTGAACCGTTTGGCTTGTGCGCACTCGGTGTCAACCTTTTTTAGTAACCTCATATCAAACAGGAAGTTCGGAACACAAGCCGTGTCATGGGTTTTCGCGACCATTTTATTTTCACTTCCACATCGAAAAAGCCAACGTTACAGTTGAGCTGGCCGTTTTTGGTGTACAATTAAAGTGCAAAATTGTTGTTTAATGATGCCTCTGAGCAGCAGCAGGGGGGCGAGTAACGAAACTGGGGGGGGTGTGGGGGGGGGGGGGGGGGAGGGGAGGGGGGACTTCGCCAGCGTCCATCGAGCCTCCCAGCCCCATTTCAGTCCCTATTTTGTTATCCTTTCCCTTTTCTGTGTTCACCGAGCCTCCCAGCCCCATTTCAGTCCCAAGTTTGTCATATTTTGTCATAATTTCTCATAATTTAATTTTATGAGAAATAACACCATATTAGAGATAAGGAATCCATAAGTTATACTCAGTATATACAGTAATATGTCATACATAACAAAACTTGTTATAATAATTTTTACAAAATTAATAAAAAATAACAGCCTATTAGAGATAAGAAATCCATAAGTTATACTCAGTATATGTAATCACATAATGGATAAATTGATCCGAGAGATTTTTGTGCGAATATCTGAACCCATCCCAGAAGATCAACAATTTATCGACCTAGACACACAGGCCCCTCCCCTGGTGCGGCTTCCAGCCGATGAACAGTGGGTTAAGATTCTGAACGACGCCAAAGACGAGTTTGAAGTTGATGGCGCCGCAGCGGTCTTCTCAACATGGAGAGTTGAGGCAGAACACCCGCCTCCAACTCCAATTCGTGAATTGATGGGGGTTGGTGACCCGAAAGTAGTAGATATCAAAGCGGGCCGCGTGTCCATAGATGGCACGATGACAGACGATAGGTCATCGAGCCTTCTCCAAGAACTCCCACAGGGGGAATACATCCTGAAACTCAAGTATTTACGAGAACAGGATGAGGGAGATTGGGTGGTCGAAGGCAAATTTGATCCCGTGAAAAAAATTAACAGTGACACAAAGCCGGGCGCTCTGAGCGGGATCGATAGACCATACTACCAGAATGCCTACCCCGTTACCGATGTTGTCTATGGGCTGTATACAATAAAAGACCCAGATCCTGCCAACCTTGCTCCGCCAAGAGATGGCGACCTCAACTGCGTTGCCCAGATAGTGGTGGATCATTTTGAAAGAGCCTCGAGGGGCCAGGGGCTCACTACCACGAGGCGACAGAAATTCCAGCAGTGGGAGGACAGGGTCCGTGAACCGGGTGCCACAGTTGGCGACGTGGCTGAGCTTGAAAGCATTATCCAACGGGCGATCGTCTTGAAGGACATTGTCGGTGGGGACATCTACGACAGTGGGAAGTACCAGCGACGTGGTACCCAAAGTTATCGAACATTATAACTCATCGTCCACAACGGCCACGCCTGGTCTAAAGACCTGCACTTCCCGGGTTCTAGACGGGTTCGCATATATCAGGGTGATGTATGGGAAGCTATCAGAGAAGCAACACGAGACCAGCCGATCGCAGTATGGCTCTTAGGGGGAGAGGACAAGCAGCTAACTGTGGACCAGTTTGTGCTCCAGGATGGTACCGCCTACCGGACTCGGGAAACACACGACCACTTGATTAAAGCATGCGATGATCTAGGTGACCGCGATCTTGCAGAAAAGGTCTTCGGCGTCAACCATGCTGCTGCGATAATAACCAGAGAGAAGAATCGTTGGAAGCCCACCCCGGCGCCTTTCGCGGATGACATCCAGAAGGCTTGCGTGGAGCATGGTCATGGTGGCCTTTGGAACTCGATGGACACTGACACACGAGATATTGTCAGTATCGATATGAAGGAGTGCTATCCCGCCAGTTTTCAGGGCCTCGGTGAAGCCAAGCCTTATTTCGATCGGTTTGGCCATCCAAAACACAGGATGACCAGGGTTAGCATTAATGCCACCCTCCCTAAATATATTGGCACTGGATTCGCCGAGGTTATCGAGTGGAATTTCAAAGACAACATTCACCCCGTCATCCCCGCGTGATTTGGAAAGCATTTCGCAGAGCAGGGGTGGGCTCCCACACCACTGCTCACCTTCCTCGTAGAGTCGGGTCTCCTAAAAAGCCTCAAGGTCCGCGAAGCTATTATTGCGTTCGAGAAGCAAACTGATGTCTGGCTCCCTGAGAACCGTGATCAGGGCTGCAGCGTTATCGGCAAGTTCACACAAGGCAACAAGGCCGAAGGCAAACGACTGACAGAAGGCTAGTGACAGACCAGGGAGTACTCGACTTCCTTGTGCAAGACACCCGCCAAAGCGGCACCTTGGTTGGCGCGCCTCAAAAATGCCCCTTGGGTCATATTCTCACGTATTATGATGGCTCGCAGCCCCAGTACACCCATTTGCGGGCGTGCATGTTGGCATACGCCTACATCAACCTCCTCTCTATGCTTTCCATATTCGACTCTAAGGAGGCTGTCCGGGTGGCCACTGACAGCATCTACATCCAAAAAACCTCACTACACAAGCTCAACGGAAATAGTGCCTTTGTCGCCCACACGCTGTGCGAATGTGATAGTGATACGTGCATTCGTTGTTTCACTCGGATGTCGTACCTTCCACCAGTTGCTCCAGCCCAGTGGCGCGACAAAGGTGAGCAATTGTACATGCCCCAGTATCATGCCGCCTACCGACCCAAGCCAGAATATAAAATACAGGATAAGGACATGGTGCCCAGCACCGCGCCAATCTACAACGACCCGCTAGCCCGACACCGGATGAGTTACCTGAATGGTGATGGGGGCAGTAGTAAAAAAAAAAGAGCCATCGAACTGTTCCGGGTAGGAGAGCCGCTTGTGTTTACACCGACACATCGTCTGGCCAAGGAGATGCGGGTTCGTGGGGTCAAAGCCCAGACCTACCACAGCTTCTTCAGATGGAGCGGACAGAATGACTGGACACCCGACCGGATGGGTCAAAAGTTCATCCACCGTGTGATCATCTGGGACGAGGTTTGCACTGTGCACAAGCACATCCTAGAGACGTTCCTGGACTGGCTGGATCAACGTGGCCACACGACTGGCTGCAGCAAAAAGTAGATTACTACACAGAGGTCGAAGTAGACCACAGGGCGAAAGACGAAGCCCTCAAGACCCTGAATAGGCGCATCCGTCTTCGGCCAGATAGAGTCCAATGCAATGAGATGCGCAAGGCTCTACCCAGCTGCCTGAGATGGTCCCAGTTTGTGGAGCAGTGGAGTCCCTGTGACATAATCTTCACAAGCTGTCAGAAGGTACGCGACCGGGCGCAGGAGCTGTTACTGAAAAGGCATAAGGAGCACTTCCCAGACACACCGGTGCCTGTTCTCTACCACCCCAAAGACAGTCGGAAGCAGAACATCCTTGTGACAATTCCTGGTACAGGCAACAAGGAAGAGCTTGTCCTGAATGATGTCGGGATGATTGGCGCCTCGGTTACGCCCTTACGGTTCACTCGAGCCAGGGCCTCACTATCCACGACCCACAAAAGGTCTGGATCATCGACAACTACCTCGAGTGGTCCGACATTGCTTACCTCGCCGTCTCAAGAGTAGAGTACCTGAGCCAGCTCCAGCGGGTCGTATCACCACCAATCCCCCATGATTGGACTCCCAATTTCATCCAATCTGCGATTGGTGTTGGTGGTTGGATGAATAAGGTCAATCAGCCCATCAATCAAGAGCTTAGAAAGTATATTCAGAGAATGCTCGTGGCCTACAAGCGCCAGGATCAGGCAAAAGGTTTCCAGGGGTTCAATCTCAATGTCGTCCACATCCTCGTATTCAAAGACGGTCAGCAGAACCACTGCGCGGCATGCAACATCGAGTTGCTCTGGGCGTACCAGCCCAAAGACACACAGCAGTTCAGTGTCGACCGGCTGGACAACAGCAAGGGACACTGCAGAGGTAACGTGCGGCTGACCTGTCTTGAGTGTAACCGAACAAGAGGGACTGCAGCGCTCAGTGAATGAGAACGCCTTCCTGGGTTAGCTGGGTGTCAGAAGGCACCGCAAGAAGTTCTTCGCGAACAAAACCGCAAGATGGACCACCATCCAAATAATAGAGCACGGGCTCATCGGGTTTGGTAATAGATCGATCTAGATGATATACATTCAGAGACCACACGGGATCAGTCGCGCGTCGGCGGCCACCTTCGAGCTCTCCCGGTTGATAGAGGTACCGGACGGCAACATCCGATGGAAGTCGTTTCTCCGCTAAACCAACGGGGCGCACGCGCGAGACAGATGGTTTGTGCGCCACCGTTTTCGCCTTGATGGCATCTACGGGCTTCTTACCGATCAATCTGGTCACCTCGCCGTTCAGTGCGGAGACCACGGCGGGCAACCTGGTCCCCCACTCAGTCGATCGCGAATGAGGATCTACAAGCTCTTCGGCGTATTGGTGTCCGAACAACCTCTCAGCCAGGGTTCGATTGAACAGCTCCACGATCCCTGGTCCTGGTGGATGTTGACGCAGCCGCGTCTGACAGAAACCGCGCCCATGAACTCGCGGCCGGGATCGACCTGGAGAAGATTCGGCCATTTGGGAGGACTCCTTTTATATATTCGGGAAAGAGCCTCGGCCACCTCCTAAGATCTTTAGTGGCCAACGGCTCAGCCCCCTTATACCGACTCGCTATGTCAACGATTGTCAGTGCGTACTTGTACGTCTTGCGACCGACGCGATCGTGAGGGAGAAATAGGAGGTCTGCTTGGTGGACTTCGTTCGGCACCGGCACGTCGAATTTTGGGCGCGGAATATTGTGAGGCGCGGGCAAATAGATCTGCCAGATGGCCTGCCTCTTGAGCCATTCCTTGGCTGCGTTTTCGGAAACCTTGGTCGCCGCCGCGAGGTTCTTGATGGCTGCGAGTCCCTTCCAGTAGCCGCGAGGGCTGGAGTATGTGTTCGCTAGCTTGCGCGTTAGGCGAACCGATAGTTTGTTATTAAGTTTGCGCGTGTCCATCGTATGCGAGGTATTCTAATAGATCGGACAATCTCCAACATGCCCTCGCCAGATCGTCCAGTAACTGCATCGGCGATACCAAACCTTTGTTGGAAGTTTCGCTGCACCCCCAATCGCGATTGGATTGGGACAGGAGTGGGAACTCGGAGGAATCTAACTCGGAGGAATCTAACATCCGCTTTGCGAAAAGGGTGGCCGCTTTTTCGTCCTCGCGCCACGTCTCTAGAGAATTTTGGGCCAGACGGATCAGACACTTTGCACCAGCTAAACGGTGTTTAGGTGCCGTGTAGCCTACATCGATCAAAGCGTAATAAAGCTCGTCAACTAACATCGTTCTATATATATATTTTATTTAAAAACCTTTTTAAATAATTATTGCTTATTGCTTTTGCTTATTGCTTTTCCAATATAGTAGCTGACGAGACCTGCCGCACGCATTCCCACGACAATGAACGCGATCTCGCGGTCTTTTTGGGCCTCTAACGGTACATAGACATTTGAAAGTTGGGGCTCGGGATCCATCGGTGCGAGAATTTTCTTCGGATATGCCAGCTTGCATTCGCGCATGGCTTCGTCAACGTTCCGGAAAGTTTGCACGGCGTGACTCTCGCGGCGAAGCTCTTCGTTGATCCAGTCCACACGGGCGGTTCGTTTTTCCACCCATGCTTCCTTTGCGATATTGACTTGTTCTGTAGCTAAATCGTGACGCTTTTTCTCCTCATCCGATTCTGTTCCTATTAACGAGAATAAATAGTTGCTGCCGCCGAACGCCCCTGCGCTCACGACTGCACCAACCAGCATTAGTCCGATCGTAGCCATTTATTTTCATATATTAACAGGTAGAATTTCAGCTTTAATTAGATAATCTCGGGTCGAAATTGCGCACGCTACATTCATGGTCACGAGCTCCACGTCTCGCGCGTTACCGTCCAATTTGGGAGCGGACCCTCCGAAGGCCATCTTTGATATTCGAGCATATCCGACAGTGAGACCCGTTATCACCATGGCGTGATAAACCGCATTCACTATCATTTTACCATTGTTTTCAGCCATTATATTTATTGCATATAAAAGGGATCGCGTTTAATGTTTAAATGGGGCGCATCCAATTGCGATTGGTGTTTCGTAACTTTCTCCGGAACCGCCTCCAACATGCTCGGGTTCAACAGTGTTGAGGTTGGGGGTTGTCTCGAAAGGTATTTCCACATACACACGGTGCCCACAACTGCCAGACCACCATCAACAACCCACGGAATGATTTCAGGTTCAACAATGTTGAGGTAATAGGGGGTAGGAGCTACAGCACTCCCCGATTGCTCTTCTGATTGGCTTTGGGGTGTCGCAATCCCCGATTGCAACGACTGTTTGGCCTCTCGAAGCTCTTCGAGTATTTTATCTTGTTTAATTTTTCGGGTGGCAGCCGCTGCCTGTCTTTTTGGGTGGCAGCCGCTGCCTGTCTTTTTGGGTTTTTGTGTCGTGCAATTGGAGGATCAATCGGAAGAGCAATCGGGTTCAACAGTGTTGAAGCAATCGGGGATTGCGGTTCCGTCACTCTCACAGGTACGGGGCGCCATGCAGGACAGGTTAATTATGTGTACAAAATCAATTTTGTCCAGACAAAATTGAGTTTTGTAACACTAAAAATCACAAAATTCAATTCTGTGTCACAAAATTCAATTCTGTGTCACAAAATTAAATTCTGTCAATTCTGCGTCACAAAATTCAATTCTGTGTCACAAAATTCAATTCTGTGTCACAAAATTCAATTCTGCAAACGTTTCGTATACACAATTCATTTTTGTTATAAAGGATTCAATTTTGTAAGACAGAATTGAGTTTTGTGAAGAAAATTCAGTTTTGTGGGACAGAATTCAATTTTGTCCACAAAAATTAGTTTGCGTAGGATAGTCTATGTCATCTCTACGTTGATTGGTTGAGATCGGTCTTAGTCCATTTTACTAGATGGTGGAGTACACTTGCAGGTTTAAATATTTCAATGCGAAAATATAACCCAATATATCAATATTATACTTCTTTATGGACAGTTATTTTGGTTATATTATGATTACAAATGAGTGGTCACACCATATAAGCATATACAATTTGAAGGAGAAATAAGAAAAATATTCAGAATTTTCCCTCCAATTATGTAAACAGGGTCAAACATAAAGTAGCGGGACATAGCTAGACCTGAGAGCATGCCCATATATGAGAATACCAGGCTAGTGTATTTTGATATCAAGTTTATCAGGCAAGGCTAGGAAACGCGTAGGAATTCCGAGGCTTGCCGAGGAATTCCTACAGTTTCCGAGCCGAGCCTGATAAAATTGATATTAAAATACACTAGTCTGGTATTCTATTTATCAGGTAACGTTTTATGCTCGAAAATGACATTAGATGACATCGTATTCTAACAGTAGATCTAACCTTGTGAAACAAATGGTATTGGATCTGTGTCTACTAGTTGCGAAGTTACGTCAGTGTTCGCAACTATGTGTGTACATGCATTATTTACAGTATACACCATCTTAGTATCCATGGTATCTACACAAATACTACAAATGGTTTCCTCAAATGGCCCAATACACACATTCTGTTTATAAACACAGACAGCAGTTAGAACACAGGTCACAGCGCGTGTATTATTGATTTAACTGGGGCAGATGTACCTTGCGATACACAATAAATGAGGTCTGTACTCGCGGGAGATCTACATGTACATGAATTATGTGTACAATTATAACGCAAATGAGTTTAAATACGAATGGATTTGTCAACGTTTGACTGTTTGGAGATAGCTGAAGCAAAATGGCAGAATGAGAAATGAATAACATCGGCAGAATGAGAAATGAATCATCGACATTGAATGTGTAGATCGGCGACCGTGACCCATTTCTCCAGTGCAGTTTCTGACCAATGGTAGTCCTTCTTACATACGTGTGCAGAATTGAATTTTGTGACACAGAATTGAATTTTGTTACACAGAATTGACAGAATTGAATTTTGTGACACAGAATTGAGTTTTTGGCACAAAAGTGAATTTTGTGACACAGAATTGAGTTTTGTGGCACAAAAGTGAATTTTGTGACACAGAATTGAATTTTGTGACACAGAATTGAGTTTTGTGGCACAAAAGTGAATTTTGTGACACACAATTGAATTTTGTGGCACAAAAATGAATTTTGTGGCACAAAATTGAGCCATGTCCCACTTGGCGCCCCGTAGCAGGTACGGGGCGCCATGCAGGACAGGTTAATTATGTGTACAAAATTGAGTTTTGTAACACTAAAAATCACAAAATTCAATTCTGTGTCACAAAATTCAATTCTGTGTCACAAAATTCAATTCTGTCAATTCTGTGTCACAAAATTCAATTCTGTGTTACAAAATTCAATTCTGTGTCACAAAATTCAATTCTGCATACGTTTCGTATACACAATTCATTTTTATTATCATTTTTGTCCACAAAAATTAGTTTGCGTAGGATAGTCTATGTCATCTCTACGTTGATTGGTTGAGATCGGTCTTAGTCCATTTTACTAGATGGTGGAGTACACTTGCAGGTTTAAATATTTCAATGGGAAAATATAACCCAATATATCAATATTATACTTCTTTATGGACAGTTATTTTGGTTATATTATGATTACAAAATGAGTGGTCACACCATATAAGCATATATACTTTGAAGGAGAAATAAGAAAAATATTCAGAATTTCCCCTCAATTATGTAAACAGGGTCAAACATAAAGTAGCCGGGACATAGCTAGACCTGAGAGCATGCCCATATATAGAGAATACCAGGCTAGTGTATTTGGATATCAAGTTTATCAGGCAAAGCTAGGAAACGCGTAGGAATTCCGAGGCTTGCCGAGCCGAGCCTGATAAACTTGATATTAAAATACACTAGTCTGGTATTCTATTTATCAGGTAACGTTTTATGCTCGAAAATGACATTAGATGACGTCGTATTCTAACAGTAGATCTAACCTTGTGAAACAAATGGTATTGGATCTGTGTCTACTAGTTGCGAAGTTACGTCAGTGTTCGCAACTATGTGTGTACATGCATTATTTACACTATACACCATCTTAGTATCCATGGTATTTACACAAATACTACAAATGGTTTCCTCAAATGGCCCAATACACACATTCTGTTTATAAACACAGACAGCAGTTAGAACACAGGTCACAGCGCGTGTATTATTGATTTAACTGGGGCAGATGTACCTTTGCGATACACAATAAATGAGGTATGTACTCGCGGGAGATCTACATGTACATGAATTATGTGTACAATTATAACGCAAATGAGTTTAAATACGAATGGGTTTGTCAACGTTTGACTGTTTGGAGATAGTTGAAGCAAAATGGCAGAATGAGAAATGAATCATCGGCAGAATGAGAAATGAATCATCGACATTGAATGTGTAGATCGGCGACCGTGACCCATTTCTCCAGTGCAGTTTTTGACCAATGGTAGTCCTTCTTACATGCTTGTGCAGAATTGACAGAATTGAATTTTGTGACACAGAATTGAATTTTGTGGCACAAAAGTGAATTTTGTGACACAGAATTGAATTTTGTGACACAGAATTGATTGTGGCACAGAATTGAATTTTGTAAGACAGAATTGAATTTTGTGACACAGAATTGAATTCTGTGGCACAGAATTGAATTTTGTGACACAGAATTGAATTCTGTAGCACAAAAGTGAATTCTTGTGTTATCATTTATAATATTAGAGCTTATAGTTTGTGGGCATATATGTCCAAATTGACAGTGTTTAGCCATGGTCAAAGCGGTTGTCAGCGGAGCTAAGTACATTCCAAACTTGTGATAAATTGAGCAGCAGGCCATTCTAAGAGTGTGTCCTACAAAAGGGTCAGTCTCTAGATCACCAATCAACCCCGCAGTCTCAGATATAGGGAGAATTGCACTGACAGCGGTAGTGTACAAATGAATAGCCGCCGCTCCAAGAGTTTTCGTCATCTCTGCCCCCAATTTGGATTCGTATCGCGCATACATTTTATCAACCTCTACATCTGACATTTTATCCACCTGGCAAACTGAGAGACGCCTACCGAAATACTGCTCCCATTGCCCCCCAGCAACCAGCGCAGCTAGCCGCTCGCGGCGCGTCGTGTTTTCATTTTCTTTCAGGACCGTATCGGCAGTCGTGCCAACAGGTGTTCCATCTTTCAGGAAAGAAGTTTCAGTTGTGTCGGCAGTCGTTGCAATCCCCGATTGCTCTTTCAGGAAAGATGTCGGCACGAGTGTTTCTTCCATTAGCTGATCGAGAAGTTCGTCGCAGTTCATTATTTTATTTATTCCAACAGTGTTGGGTGTACTATTCTAACAAGTCTCATAAGTCTAACATATTGATTTAATCCAATATTATTGGTAAGTAATAAAAGCGCACCACCCGATACTTATGATCACCGTTATGCTCGCAACAAAGCAATACTTGCTGAGCAAGTATTAAGCAATTGCTCAGTATTGTTAAGCATTGCTCAGCAGTTACTAATTAATTTTATAATTTTCTTAAAATTATAAAATTAAGCGTTAAGCAATTGCTAATTTTCTTAAAATTATTTGTAATAAAGTAATTGATGACTTTGTAAGCAGTTGGTTGATCAGTCTTTAGCAGAAGCTTGGCGTGCTTAGTTTCCGAAAGCATCTGTCTAACCAGCAGGCGCTCCTCGCGCGTTGGGATAACGTCGTTCTCTCGAAGACAGTCATCGAATGAGTCTCGGTCCTTGCAGTGAAAGAGGGCGACCCATTTCGTTTGCTCGCGCAGATCCTTGAGGACGGCGTCGTACTTCTGAGTGGAGATCCATACGCTTTGCCGTGCATGGCGGCCAGAAAATGTGAGCTCGGAGAGCATGTCCTTCTTTTTGGTCATCGCCGCCTTGGCCGAGCAGTATAGGGTCGGCTCGCCCTGGAAGATTTGGTATAAACCACGCAGCCAATCGTGAAATCTATCACCGTGGTCAATAACGTATACCTCAGGGTCGGCCCATATCCACGGGCGCCGCTGATAAGTATCGTTGTGCCGCACAGTGGGACACAGGATCACAATGTGTCGAAAGATATCGCGGTAGGACCCATCGAGCAAGTCGAGGAGGAAAATATTTTTTTCCGCATCCTGTCTGCCCACATATTATGGCAGAGTGGGCATCCAGCACAGGTGCGGGTAGAGTTAAATCTTTAGATTGATTTATTAAATCAGTAGAGTGCTGAGACGTATCGACCATCTTCGATGTTGAGTTGTGCGCCTGTGATAATATATAGATACACGTTCAATGACCCAGCTCCATCCGCCTCTTTGTTTATCTGGATCGTCACACCCTCGCTAGCGTTCTCAACTAGGCGTCCACTACCGTACATTTGGTCGTCGTCGCTGGCTCGCATGTCTAACCATAACGTGTATTTGCTAGTCAGGAACTGCGCGAGGGAGACGTCCGAGAGCTGCAGGTCTTTCGCAACCGCGGCAACCTCTGGGTCACGCTTAGAGCCAACAGCAAACTGCTTTCTGACTTCGTCCCACTGCTGGTGCGCGCGAAGACCCGCGCTGTAGAGTTGATTGGGGACTCCCTCGATCGTCACCTCTACCTTTGTGATTTTGGGGTTATAGAATTTATCGGTTTTCTAGCCCCGAGCTCGAACAGACGCTCCTCGAACAGCATCAGTATACCTTTCATCGAGCGGGCAGGGACGTTGACATTAATATTCCACAATGTGTCGCTTTTGTCTTTCGTCGTCTTGCGATGGCGAAGAACTCGGTCGTAAAGTATGGCAACGCGCCCAGCGTACTGTGTTCTGATCAATCGCGCGAGTTCGGGCATCGTGACCATGTCGTACTCCAGCGAAACATTGTCGATCGTATACGTCGATGCCATGTCGGTGGCTATGAGAACTCGGCCGTAGTCGTTGAACGTTAGTTCGTATTCGAGGCGGTCAGCCAAAGCACTCTGATAGTAGGGCATGTGACCAGCAACTCAAAGTCGAACGGGATGTAGAAGCGGTTGCCGTAAGCGGCCGCGATCGCATTGTCGAGTCTGGTAACGTTCTTATTTTTGCTGGTGTCATTACCCTGATAGACCGCATTTTCGCGCTCTTGCTCTGTCTTCCACAGGTCCTCATAACAATGGTAGACGTCGCTGTCGTCGATCGACATCACCTCATTACCAGAAATCTTGATCATGGTCTTCTTGACGATGGCGCGACCCAGGTTCTGAACGACGGTTCGGTCCACGTCTGTCGACGTCAGCGAAATAGTGAAAGCGAGGCGAACAGTCCCCGGCACAATGACGTCGATAGCTCCGAGGTTTGGGAAGCGGACAAACAGCTGCTGGTTCTGGTCGATCGTCGATGGGTTGTTCGTAATAACGACGCTCTGTCTCACGCCTTTCGCCGCCCCGGGGGGCTCACGCAGTCTGCGGTATGGATTGAGTTTGCGACCGTATTGACTCGAAGACATATTTAAATACTCTATTAAACCCGTATGGGTTTTTATTTAATACATATGGAAGAATTCGGCCGAGATGATGACATCGATGATGACATCGATGATGACATCGATGATGACATCGATGATGACATCGATGATGACATCGATGATGACATCGATGATGACATCGATGATGACATCGATGATGACATCGATGTCGAAACGCCCTTCATAGAGGCACCAGCCGCCGATGAAATAGGTGCCGCTACCAACACCATTAGTCTAAGTAAGGAAACAGTTTGGCAGAAAAAGGTGCGGTCCCATCTGTCGGCCGCGACTACTCAAAGTTCGAATTGGATCTGCGTGGTAGGTTGCGACTAAAAGCATCAAATGTCCCAATCATCAGCATGAAGACCGGAAAACCCCTATCGCTGAACACAATTGCTGGAAGCCAGGGCGGTGGCCAAATCATAAAGAAAGAACCCGGATTCACGGATTGGAAGCGTGGTAAAACAATTATACCGGCCCGCGCTGTAGAGGCCCTACAGTCTACCGACGAAACGATGACGAAGACGGCTGTCGCTATAGAAACGATCGAGCTCAGCGAGCTCCCTCGTGTAGCCACCGACGCTATTCGCACAATGGAGATCAACGAAAACGAAATAGAATAAACGGAATATTCAACCTCAACCTCGACCAAGGGTCGAACGATGACCCACCGCTACCTCTTCGCGAACTCCGGGGCCTCAATAAGGCTCTGCAAATAGTCCGGGGCGAACTGGTCCTTAACCTCTCCAAGCTCTCGACGCTGGATGAACATATCGCGCTAGAAGAAAGAAAACATGTGGAAACCCGTGACGATAGAGAATCTATCGAGCGGATCAACGACCGCCTACGGTCGTTGCGGGAAGAAAGAGCAGGTCGCTTGGAGGATGCATCGGCTTGACGTGAGGCTCTCCGCACACAAATAAGTCGGATCCGCGAAACAATCTCGAGGGTTCGGCACAAGGACACGACACTCGGTGAGCGTATTCGCACTCTGTTCAGAGAACAGGGCGTCACAATAGAAAGCATCCTCGCAGCTGTCGGCATGACTATATCGGCCATAGTTCTAGCTATCGAGTTGTTCCCTGGCGGTGCGGCGGCTGCACCCGCGCCAGCACCCGCGCCAGCACCCGCGCCATCCGGCGGAGCAAAGGAGTGGGCAAAAAACATTTAAAAGCCTTAGCCAGTCTCCTGGCTAGATATGCCGGAAAGGCGGCTGCCGCCCTGCCAGGGCTGATCGGGAGTGTCGTCTCCTACTTGTTATCTACATTATCAAAAACGGCCGGATGGCTCGCCGAGAATGCTTGGGCTTTAATCGTGGCGATCGCCGGTCTTCTACTATTCTCCGCTCGAGAGTTCCTAAAACCAAAGCGCGAGTAGTACGATCACCACGAGGGTGACGACGAGCCCTAATTTCTCCTTCTCATGGGTTGTTGGTGGTGTATCCGATTCATGACTTGGTGGTGCGGAGGTGGAACTTGGTGGTGTATCCGATTCATGACTTGGGGGTTCTGGTGTGGGTTTTTGTGATTTTATGACACCCGTGTTCATGTTCGCGTTGTAGCCGATTTTTTTTTTACGGCGGTGGCGATTAGGATCTTATTATTGTAACCGTCAACCGGGTCGTCTCGTAGTATCATATTGCTCGGCGTGCTATAGAGACCTATTGCAAATTTATAGTTTAATGGGGTTCTGGCATTCTGCAAAACGTCTTGATACCGCCTGATCGCATCCAGGAGGTCCACCGGTCTGTTTATTGCGTCCTCGACATTTTCCAAGAACTGTTTTTGCGCGTCAAACGCCTTCCCGTCTCCTATTATAGAAGTGCGCACTTGCCCCTGTGCGCCGAGGATGGCCCAGACGTATGTGCGAATGGAGTCGTTAAGGCGAATAACTCCAACCCTGGTGAACCCCTTCCCCCTATCCAAAATGAAAGTCCCCAAGCCGGTGTCGACGTGTTACGATGTAACCATTTACATATATATCACCTAACCCACCATTTTTAGTAACTATTTTCTGTTTCCAGTCGGTATTTTTAGAAATCTGAAATTCATTGCATATTCTTTCGTAGGCTTTGTGGTCGTATGTGCTGTATAGAGGGTTCCAATTATCCTCTTGGGGTAGTTTCACACTCATCTCTTTGAGAATCCTCCTAATAGTGTAGTAGACATGAAAAATATAAAAAACACTTTCACAGAAAGCTTTCTCATGATCCATGTGGTTTATGTAAGAGACATCACACCCGGTTGTGGCACACCACATAGCAAAATTTAACTGGTTCTGCCAAAACTGCATCGGTGTTGCTTTCCACGCGTCTCTGGTTTCTTGGGTAGTAATTTTGGGCAGCCCATAATTATCAAATATGTTTGAAAAAGTTGCATGAAATGCGGTAAGCTCTTCGATAGTGATACGGACCTCAACATAAACCTTTTTTGTTGTCTCCTTAAGTGCTTTGTTCGCGTCTTTACAAACTAGATTTACTCTTATTGTTTGGTTTATTAGCTTTCTAATTAAGTAGTTGATGCCTACCGTTAAGTAGTACACACCTCCCCCAGCGTACTTTGCCTTTGAATTGAAGTTTATTATGTTTGCTACTATCACTAATGTTCAAAAAGAAAGTTGTGAACTTCAGAAGTCAATCGACAACTGCTGCGGAAAACGCCGGGTAGTGCTCAGATCAATCACCTTCACGGTTGGATGGCAGAATGTGGGGAAGAGCGAAGGGTTTTACTATGTGAAGGATGGACAACAAGTAGGTGTAAAGCTGCCTCACGGACTGTGGGGAATAAGACAGCTCATAGACTTTGTTTCCACAGAGCTTGACGGTATAGTCAACCTCACAGTATGGAAGGCTACCGGACTTGCAACAATGACCATCAGCCCAGACCACCAGATAATGATCTCCCCACAGTTGGGTATTCAACTCGGTTTTAGAGAGACATAATCCGCAAATAAAGGAGTGTTTGTCTCGGGTGAGTACGTCGGTGATAACCCGGTGGACTTCGCCTTCACGAAAAATCTCAGGGTACACCTGGATCGGGTGAACACATCGTACAACATGTTAGACGGATCTCCCAGCACATTACTGAAAACCGTGCAAGCCAGTGATTGTTTCTTTGGGGAGACTGTGACCTTAGACCTCCCACGTCCCGAGATGAAAGTTTTGGAATCGGGACATATCCACGAATTTACGGTCTCTATTCTTGATGATCAAGCGAGAGAGTTGAAGAGCTATTAACCGATTTCGGTCGTCTTAGAAATTTCCAATTGAGTATAGGTGCCCCCAATATTATAATTTAATTTTATAATTTTCTTAAAATTAATTATTATGAGTATATACGGACCAGGTAGTTCTTCCAATTCCAATCGCGATTGGGTGACAGATATAAATTCAAAGAATTTGGAACCGGCAGAAGGGGGATTCACCCCAACAGAGAGTGATTTTTTAACTACCGGAAAAACCAAGGCCCTGATCAATATAACTATATCAGCGGCCACGGACGAGATTCACTAGAGTCTACTATCACAACTTAGAGTATATGCCCTGGCTGTGACTACACAAACTCGTGAAGAAACACATACAGAACTAAACGAACTAGGCGGGAAAATAACCGAATTTCGGGAAGAGGCCGGGGATTGAGGAAGTCCGGACGGGTATTGAGAAAGTCCGATCAGATATACAGACGGACCTTACGGAAGCCTATGGGATGTTGCGCTCTGAGGACCAGACAGTACTTACTGAACTAGGTGGAAAAATAACAGAATTTCGGGAAGAGGCCCATACAGAGTTTATGGAATTTTCCGATAAACTAAATCGAGTTCGTAAAAACGCGAACAAAGCACTTGAGGATACCTCTGAAAAGGTTCGTGTTGAGGCCCATATCGCTATCGAGTAGCTTGCCGCATTGTTGGACACATCTGTAGAGCAGTTTAAGTTATTGCGCAGCAGAAACCCCATCATCACAGTTTGGGCTGAGAAGAGGGTGCAATTAAATGAGGGGGCCTATGAATATTCATTCGGTGCCAAAGCAAGCAATATATATGGGGGATACGTCATGACATTTCCAGGTACGGTTCGACGAATGGCGGTCTGTTCGGTTAATGCTAGTCGTAAACCTGTGGGCGCGGTCATCGCAAATCTCGTAGTGGATGGGGAAGAACGGGGGGAGGGTGAGGGTGGAGCCTCTAAACTCGCTGGACGGAGTTCAGGGGTGGTTTTGTTCGCCGGTGATTTTCCAATTAGACTTTCCGAAGGTAGTGTTATTAACCTTGTTACGAAAATCGCTAGCCCAGCGAGTTCTTCCACTGTTGTGACATTGTTGATTGAAATAAATTTGTAAAATACCAATATATTGGATAATATGAACGAATCACCGCTTCCGAGCACGCTTCCAATACCAACAATGTTGGACCCCAATCGCGGATTGGATGATATTGGTTTTGGAGAAATAAGTTCAGATTTTAGGTTGGACAATATCATAGAGATGCAGGATATTCTAAAACAAGAGGGGGAAACTCGAGGGGGAAACTCGAGGGGTATGCTAACATAAATAAGGACGAGCTGCAAATATGCGAGTGGAGGGGTGAGGACCGTGCTGGCAGTAATTTCTATAATGGGTGGGGCTGGAACTGCTGCATTGTTATCTACAATCGTGGCAATTCCTATTGCCGCGAGTTTGAGTGGTGTAGCCACTGGGTCGGGGTTGTTATGTATGGCGTTCAGAGTGGTGGGAAGGAAATTCGAAAATAAAAGTAGAAAGCACGACAGAATATCGGTTCTCGCGAGGTCTTAGAAAAATAGCATCGACGTTATCGTGTCCAAAGCGTTGGCCGATAACAATATATCGAATGCTGAATTTGAGCTGGTGGTGGAGGAGATGTCTCGATATGACGATTTAAAAAATACTATTAGAACGAACGCACGTGCCACCCTTCCCAAGATTGAGAATATTGATTGGGATAAATTTAGGTTAAAACTGGGTGATAAAGTGGGAGGAAAAGTTACAACACCACCGTGAGTATGTCACCCACCGGCCACCATACATTTCTATAAACACAAACTGTCCATACCAGGAAGTAATATATAGATCACCTCGATAGCTTGGTGCATTACACGCCAATCGCTATTGGAGAAATACACCGGCGTCTGTCTTGGTGGGTGCGTGTGTTTAAACTTAAATCAATACACACCGTGGCCTCGATAAGGTGAAATACACTGCAGCGGTCGGATAGGAACGCTGTTTAACATTGATACAATATCGGTTTTTAATATCTTTATAACTGACTTTCTGATTTGAATTATTACTAAACGATAATACTTGCGAGCACGTAATTCCTTGTTAGCCAGTCGATGCGTCGCCTGAGTGCCACCGCATGGTGGACATAGCACTGACTCGGATCTGGTTCCTACCCCACAATGCCGACATGGGCGAGGCGAAACGGATCCTCTTCTCATCCATGCCCTGTGATGTTTGCAATACTCGTAAATACCGGTACGATAACACCTCTCGTACCTGTCTTCAACCACGCACAATTAACTAGAACCATTGTGTGATTACATATACTGAGTATAACTTATGGATTTCTTATCTCTAATAGGGTGTTATTTCTCATAATAAATTTCTTAAAATTAAATTATGAGAAATTATGAGAAATTATGAGAAATTATGACAAAATATGACAAATTATGACAAAATTGGGACTGAAATGGGGCTGGGAGGCTGGCACCGCACCACCCCTGCTGCTCTCTGTGTGTTTGTGGTCCTTGTAGATTCACTTTGAATATAGGTTCAACAATTCAATAAAAAAAATATTGATTATTGTGTATTTAGCGATCCTTTTTTTTTTAGACACTAGACTGTCAATCCTCCCTACCCATGCGCCCTCCGCCCCCTCACCACAGCCCCACCTCTTTACATGTATGTGGGCATTTTTTTTATATTATTATATTATTTGAAAAGCGTCTGGAGGCCAATTAATTTATGCAATATAACTAATTGATCTATTTTGTATTAAAAAAAAATTCTGATTTTTCTACAGTGTTGGCGGGTGGGGGTGGGGGATTTCTATTATGTATTTGTACAGCGCCGGCGGTGGCGGGTGGGGCAGCTTCCTATTATTCCTTTCTCCAACAGGCACACATAGATGTAGGTAGAAGTTTACAGCTAAAATATTGACCCCCTCCCCCAGTTTGCATTAAGAGGTTCGCCGGTCAATTCTGTCATAACTTTTATATCACTTTAAGGATTGGTTATATAGGATTAGATTAGTTAAATATTTAAACACAGCATACTTTTGAACAACTACCACACATCCATGCTGCTCTTAATATGACCTTCACCTTTTGGCGTTCACAACTTTGAATTTTTTCACACGTTAAGAAGTTCGGCAGAGTTGTTCATTTCTTTGTGGGTAACCGGTGGGGTATTTAACGATCGGGATTCTTCCTTACCGGAATCCCGACCGGAGACCTAGATTGGCCCTCATGTACGTCTTGGGTTTTCTTGCATGTGAGAGTTGCACCCCTTATCTGAGTATGATTAATCGCAATCGAACCCGTTGGCCCAACCTTATATGACCATATATAGCTGCTTGATAGGCCGTTAAACACAAACAAACTGTCATAACTTCTATATCATTTGAACATAAACAATTCAACACAGCATACCTGTGGACAAATGCCACACATCCATGCTGCCATTTGTATGACCTTGACCGTCACAACTTTTTCACACATTAACAAATTTGCCTGAGTTTCTCATTTCTGTCATCACTTCTATTTCCCTTGATGGATTACTTTAATATTTTAATACATCGTACATGTGGACAAATGCCATACATCCATGCTGGCCTTAATATGGCTTTGACCTTTTGACCTTCACAAATACGCTTGTGAATACGTATCACTTGGTTAATTAACTTGTGTCACAGTTTTTCCAATCTGCCACCATGGGCATTTGTGTGCCGACAAGCCACATTTTCTTGTTGCCTCTGCAGCCACATGTCAGATCAAATTATTTTAGTGTTGATCATACTACTTTTTGTGGTTGGGCTAAGTGACTTGACATGAACATCTTTGCGCAAAAAATAATTGAGCTACTTACTAACAAGTTACTATATTATCCGGTTTAAGATCTCTGCACAAAAACCGTTGCTTTTTTTCCCCCAAATTTTAAAATTTGAATAACTCCTAAACCAATCAAGGTATCTTGATGAAACAACTTCCATTGTTTTGCATTTTTTCAATACCTTTCATTTGATACCAAACACTCCATAATGCACACTTTTCTTTCGGAAAATATATCCACTACATTCAAAATTGGCAATATTTTTTTTAGAAAATTTGTTATTTCGCGAAATAAAGAATTGAATAACTCCTTAACCAATCAGGATATCGTGATGAAACAACTTTCATTGTTTTGCATTCTTTAATATCTTTAATTTGATACCAAACACTCCATACTGCACACTTTTTCGGGAAAAATATCCGCTAAATTAAAAAGCAATTTATATTTTTTACAATTTTTTTTATTTCTCGAAATAAAAAATTGAATAACTTCTTAACCAATCAAGATATCTTGATAAAACAACTTCCATTGCTTTTGCATTCTTTAATATCTTTAATTTGATACCAAACACTCCATACTGCACACTTTTTCGGGAAAAATATCCGCTAAATTAAAAAAGCAATTTATATTTTTACAATTTTTTTTATTTCTCGAAATAAAAAATTGAATAACTTCTTAACCAATCAAGATATCTTGATAAAACAACTTCCATTGCTTTTCATTCTTCAATACCTTTAAATGGATACCAAACACTCCATTCTACACATTTAAAAAAGCAAACAGATCTTTAAATACAAAGTTGGCAGAAAATGGTCAGAAAATTTCCGAAGTTCTCCAATTTCAAAATTGAATAACTTCTTAACTAATCAAGATATATTGATGAAATAACTTGCATTGCACAACTACATTCCTCAGGTTTAATTTGGTACCCAACAATCCATACAAATCTCAATTTTTTAAAATAAATCCGACATCCCTACCCTTAGGCAAATTAGACGGAATTTCATCAAATAATTTCGTTTGGGGAAGGTGACTTATTTGTTATTGATGAAGAAGTACTTACATTTAAATATTTTTAAGATTTAATGTGTTTAATGGTAATTCCTTATCTGGAGCCCTGTATCCTGCAGAAATACATAGAATGCATGTTATTTTGTTATGATAATGATACGAGGTCGTCTCCGACAAAAGTTAGAAGCCTTGTTCATATTTATAAGTTATATCGATGAAAGCCGAAACACATCCCGAATGCCTGTGGCTGTAATTATCTACGATGACGGGCGAGTTGTCCTTAGTAAGAGTTGACTGTAATGTCTACGTTTTGACGATAACCCGTCAGTATGATAGTGTTGCATTAGTTTAAGAAAGCATGTTTAATGATGAAAGAAATCACCAACTGCTAATCCGAAGACGATGAATCCGACATTCAGACCCATTATATACTTTCTTCCATTTTACGCCTGCTTGGTTTCAGTTCTGACTCATCCGATCGGCATGGGTATAGTCTTGAGGCAATATCCTACAGCGGCATGAATATTAATGATTCATGAATATTCATGAATGCTACAACAACAACAACAACAACGTTCACAACCGCTTCTTTTTGTACCAAGCCGAGCGTGATATCCACAGCTGTAGGATATTGCCTACATATCATGCATATGGTGGCAATCCTCTACAGCGGGACACCTTATATCACTTACACAATCCACATCTGTAGGACATTGCCTACATATGATGGCAATCCTATACAGCGGTACACTGTATATGGCTTACACAACACATAGCTGTAGGATATTGCCTATATATGGTGGCAATCCTCTACAGCGTTGTGGCAATTCACTACAGCGGGGCACTTTATATGGCTTACACAACACACAGCTGTAGGATATTGCCTACGTATGGTGGCAATCCTCTAAAGCGGGGCACATTATATGACTTGCACAACCCACAGCTGTATGATATTGCCTACATATGGTGGCAATCCTCTACAGCGGGCACAGCTGTAGGATACCTAGTCATACATTTAATCGATGTTTATTGTGTTGTTGCGAATCGGAAAAGAGAGGGCTCTTTCTATAATAGCCATATTCTTTACCACCTTTCTATAAATAGAAGATGGTACTGTACGATACCAAGTGGGTGGGGTAATGGGATTTTTAATAGGCATTATTTTGGTGTCATAGGTCCGAGTCCACCTGTCACCCACAGCTGTAGGATATTGCCTACATATGGTGGCAATCCTCTACAGCGGGACACCTTATATGACTTACACAACCTACAGCTGTAGGACATTGCCTACATATGGTGGCAATCCTGGCAATCCTCTACAGCGGTACACCGTATATGGCTAAGCTTTACACAACACTTAGCTGTAGGATATTGCCTACATATGGTGGCAATCCTCTACAGCGGTACACCGTATATGGCTTACACAACACACATCTGTAGGATATTGCCTGCACATGTGGTGGCAATCCTCTACAGCGGTACACCTTATATGACTGACACAAAAACAGCTGTAGGATATTGCCTACATATGGCGGCAATCCTCTACAGCGGGGCACTTTATATGGCTTACACAACCCACTGTAGGATATTGCCTGCATATGGTGGCAATCCTCTACAGTGGGGCACTTTATATGACTTACACAACCCACAGCTGTAGAATATTGTAGGATATTGCCTACTTATGGTGGCAATCCTCTACAGCGGTACACCGTATATGACTTACACAAGACACAACTGTAGGATATTGCCACCATATGGTGGCAATCCTCTACAGCGGTACACCGTATATGACTTACACAACACACAGCTGTAGGATATTGCCTACATATGGTGGCAATCCTCTACAGCGGTACACCGTATATGAATTACACAACCCACAGCTGCAGGATATTGCCTACATATGGTGGCAATCCTCTACAGCGGGTTCACTGTGCAACTTGGAGAGGACAGAAGTTAACCCCACCATCATGTCAATGTCTGGACTGTTGTAGATCATGCAATTATTACAGACTGTCGGAAACACCAATGTGTTTAATTTCGTCAACTTACACACACTCACCACTTTTTACATTGGATGTCTGTATTGTTGGAAATGTTTTGCCTGTCAACCTGTCTGTGCCATTCAGACCATACATTGAATCTGATGAAAGTGTTAACTTTCCTGTACTGAAGAATGAACCAGATTGTGAACATTCATCTGTGGAAACCCAAATTCCAGCTGCGCAGAGACAATGTCGCGAACTGTTTAAGGAGATCCAGAACGTCACATATTTGGTGCCGATGTTGCTATATTAACTACAGCAAGAAAACACTATCTCTGCGAAGTTGGGCGTGTACATCACTACAGTATTCCCCTGCAAAATGGATTGTCCGCGATGCCTGTTGTGAATCACAGAAAACACAAAATACCCTACACAAGCTATCTTCCCTTGAAAATGCAAAAAATAAGTGTACCTACAGCATGTATATTCTTAGGAACAAAAGTATATATGTGGTGAAATTGAGTGGTTCAAAACTTCCTTTGACTATTACATATCTACAGTTATCACATGAAAACAATGTTATTCCATGTTCTAACCAACTTCATGAATGCTATATGGCAGACGTGTATTAACACATGAAGAGAAATATATTGGCCAACGCAAATTAATAAAATGGAGACGTCCCAAACGATATCCGTAATTGCGCTACAAAGCAATGATGTTTTGACGTTGAAGTCATCATGTTTGAAACGTCAGAAGCGTCAGTGACTCATTAAAACTACTGAAATTGTTTGAATGTGCTTTTGTTTGGTAATATGAAGTGTTTACAAAGAGCAGGAGCCTATTACATGGCATATTTATAATATTTTTTCTTGCAGGGATTAAAACTGTTTTTCTCTGCGGAGATTTTTAACTAGATGCAAAAGTAGTCAATAACATCTGCTCACTGAAACGTATTGGATATCTCCACGTTGGATGCTCTTTGGAGGGTGAAGTCATGTGATAAACAGAATCTCAAACTGGTTTCCATTTGATATGAGATTTATGAAACCCATCGGCATTTTCATGCACCTCGTCTGAGGCTCGGTGCATAAACTGTGCGCGACTGGTTTCATAAATCGCATATCAAATTGAAACTTGTTTAAGATCCTCTATGTATTTTGTTGCAAAGTTAGATCTTCATCCTGGACACATGCTGTTTTATACAATCTAATATATTCACTAGTTGCAGTATATATTGTACAAGGAACTAGCTATATGCATGTAATCGTTTATTTAACATGTTGAGTTGGCTATCGTGAAATAATGCACAAGTGGTTGTGTCCTTACTCTCAACAAACGAGTGAGTGTAGTGAACCGAGTTCGTTTAGCGGTAGGACCCAATCACGAAGGTATTTCAAGACAATCAGCTCACCTGGTTAAATAAACATTTCACACATGATAATTTACAAAAGCAAAGTGATTGAAGCGTCAACTATGGACAAGAGTTGTGCAAATTAATTTCTGTAGGCGGGTCATAGTGAAGGCAACAGTCATGTGATTCAGAATGTGTCCTAGAAAATGATTCGATTGGTTGAAGGAAACATGTCGTTGCGACTTTACTGACATCATTTCTTCATATATAGGAAACACAAGAGTGGTTTAAACTATTGCAGCTCGACACAACCGAGTGGTGTAATTCACTGTGAAATTTGGGTAAACTGCCGGCTGAAATGTAAGAAATAGAGAATAGCCACCAGCATTTGTTACATAAAGCATATTTTTCACGAGCCAGCCATGACATCTAATTTAGTCTACTAACGAGTGTGCAACACAAGTTAGTAGGACGAATTATGTGGCCTGCCTGTAGAGTGAAATATATTATGTACCCAAAAATGCTGGTTTTTTATCTATTTATTACATTGTTTTGTTTAACAAATATTTAGAGTAGTAACATTAGTCTTATTACTTTTAAGGAATGGGGCTAAGTGATCTCCATCTTCCCTCTCTCCGTCTCCACTCTTTCTCTCATTGTCACCGCCCTTCTGTCTGTCTACCCTCTCTGTCTCCTCTCTCTCCGTCTCCTGTTGGTGATGGTCGGGCGAACGCGACGGCGTAAATTAACGATAGGGGTTCCTCCTTATAGGAATCCCGATTTGTCCCTAGTGTACTTTTTTATCTTTGGCTCTTTTGTTACGTGGGGGTTGAATTGGGTTATTGACCATTATAAAAGTAGAAATATTATTAATGATCCTACTGCATTTGGGAGGGGACCAAGCGATTCTGGTGTGGCGAGAACCTAGCACCAGCTCAGGATTATTCTGATTTCAGGGCTGAATATATATTTTTTTGTCGAGCCCGCTTGCTGAAAGCGAGACATATTGATCACAATGACGTCAGTCCGTGCGTCCTGGTGTCCGTGCGCTGGTCCGGCCGAAATATGCGTTAAAAGTTTTTAAAAACCTTATATCTCTGCAGTCACATTGACATGAATTGAGATTATTCGTAATCCTATTTTAGGGGAAGTGGCCAAGTGACTTTGGCGTGGTATGGACCTGTCACCAGGTCAGGCTGTTCTCAATCTCTCAATATGTCCCCCCCCCCCCTCTCTCTCTCTCTCTCTCTCTCACTCTCTCTCGCCCCCCCTCTCCTCTCTCTCTCTCTCTCTCTCTCTCCTCTCTCTCTCTTCTTTCCTCTCTCCTCTCTCCTCTCTCTCCGCTCTTTCTCTGTCATTCTATGTCTCCACCTCGCCATGTCCTATCTCTCACTGCCTCCCTTCCCTTTCTCTGTGTCTCCCCTTGTTTGTCTGTCTTCCCAGACTGAGAACAACATTAGTCAATAGAATAGCAGTCATATTTGTCATATGCGTTTAAACATTTATGTCCTATATGATTGTCAAGGTCATTACCAAGGTCAGGAATGATCGAGACAATTTGTCTCCCCTATTATCATATGAACCAAGTATACTTCAATTGTTATGACGTTATGGCCAATATAGCTTGATCTGACGAACGAAAAGTGGTAACAATGCAGTTGAAGTGTAAGGGATAGGCTAGAGTAGATAAGTACACGTAGTGACTTAATCACTTATAATGTACACTATATTACATGGGGAACACACATGGGGCAGTTTCAGAACTGGGTCCCTAGTCAATAATCCCTTGAGGGTAACGAAAGCTTTCTGTTGGGGTGCCCCTCAGTTGACCTTGTTTGGTTGACCTTTCTTAGTAAGGTCAGTTAGCGGGCTCGCTATCTCTGCGAAGTTGGGCATGAACTTCCTATAGAACCCGGCTAACCCCAGGAAAGCCCTGACCTCCTTCTTTGTCTCAGGGACATTAGCTTCATGAACTGCCTTGACCTTTTCGGGATGGGCCCTTAGTTCTTTCTTACTGCTGATAGTATGTCCCAGGCACTCAAGTTGCCTGTACCCAATGCTGCACTTGGAGGGTTTTGCCGTTAGATTTGCATCGGACAATCGGGAGAGGACTTCACTCAGAGCTCCCAGGTGTTGTTGCCACGTATGGGAGAATACAAGATGTCATCAACAAAGCTGTCTGCATTGTGGACCCCCTTTAATACTTTCCTCATGAGTACTACAGAAAGTGGCCTGTGCCGTGACCATTCCAAAGGGCATAACCTTGAACTGGAATAGACCCTGGGGTGCCTCGAAAGCGGAATATTCCCTGGAATCCTCATCCAATGGGACCTGCATGTAGCCCTTACTCAGGTCCAGCTTTGAAAAGTAGCTATGTCCGGCCAACTTAGAGAACATCTCTTCAATATTTGGCATTGGTTCCGCATCAAACACAGTGACTTTGTTAAGTTGCCGGAAATCAATGCAGAATCGGAGCCCCCCGTCCTTTTTCCTAACCAGAATTACTGGGGACGAGTAGGGTGATTTTGAAGGTTTTATGACACCTAGCTTCAGCATCTCCTCTACTTCCTGGCTGACTGTTTCCATGACCTTAAATGGGATAGGGTACCCCTTAATTCTTAATGGGTCTTGCGTTGACAACTTTATCTCATGTTTCTCTATATGGGTGTGTCCTGGTGCGTCCCTCAGGACATGGGTGAATTCCCGTAAGATCTCTCTCACTTGGGTCTTTTGTTTCTTGCCTAAATCAGGCGACAGGTCAACTTTGCTCTCCGTATCGGACTCTAATCACCTGGGACATAACATGTTTTCTTCGGCACTACACCCACTTGGACTAGGATCCCCCTCTACTGTGTCTTCTTTCACGGCCGCATTTATTACAGTGAGTATTCCCTTCCCCGGGTGCTCAGGCCTAGTCTCGTACCTCTTTAACATGTTTGCATGAAAGGTTTTCAAATTCCCTCCCATGTCAACCCTATAGTCCCACTCATTAACTACCTCTGTTATGGGGTATGGTCCCTTCCACCTAAGAAGCAATTTGTTGTTGTCTGTCGGTAGTAGTACCAGTACCTGATCTGCCACTGCATACTGCCTACTACGGGTCTTACGGTTGTAGTACTTTGCGTACTTTTTGGACGCACTCTTCAAGTTCTCATGCGCGATTTCGCACGTTTTCTCGAGCCGTTCGCGCAAGTCGAGGACGTACTAATACGTCGTTTTGACGTTGTCCTCTATGTCCTTCTCGGATCTCTTAGTATGCTCATCGAACCTCGAACGGTCCTTCCGTACAATAGTTCAAACGGTGAGAAAGCCAAACTTTCTTGAGGGACTTCGCGATACGCGAATAAGAGCGCGTTAATGTATTTGTCCCAATCTTTGGGACGTTCGCTTGCCATTCTACGAAGCATTTGCTTTAACGTACCATTGAACCGTTCCACGAGACCGTTACACTGTGGGTGGTACGGTGTTACGGTTAATTGTCTCAGCGATAACAATCTACTAACTTCCTCCATGACTGCCGACGTAAATTGACTACCCCGATCGGTGAGCATTTCCTCGGGGATACCCAGTCCACTGAACATATCCACGAGAGCTTCCGCGACTCGTTCGGCCTCGATGCCTGGTTAGTGGTACCGCTTCTGTGGTACCTAGTTGCATAATCAACTAACGTTAGTATGTAACGATTCTTTCGATCGGTAGCTGGAAAAATTGGCCCTACAATGTCAACTGCGACTCGTTTGAACGGCGTGTCTATCAACGGCATAGTTCCTAACGGAACCTTGGTGATGTGTCCCTTTGACACAGTCTTTTGACATATGTCACAAGACCTACAAAACCGTGTAATGTCACTGCCCACGCCTGGCCAATAAAATTCTGATTAACACTCGATCAGTTGTCTTCTTAACCCCTAAATGGCCCGCCATGATTGATTCATGTGCCACTTTCATCACGGTAGTCCTAAGTGTTTTTGTACTACCAGCTGATGGTACATCCTACCTGACCCTATCGATTCGAAATTACGATACAACAAGTCTTTTCGGTATGCGAATTTCGATTTGTTTCCGTTCTTACTTGACCGTACCGTTCCGTCTTTTGCGTTACTTCGAACCGACGTCAATGTGACGTCATCTGCCTGCGCCTCTTTGAATTCATCGCGTGATACGTTCGCGATTGCGGTAGGGGCTTTGAGGGTCTTATATGATTCGTCTCGGGCTGTCGTTTGTGACCTAGTTTCAACTGCGCACGATTTTGCGCCTCTAAAATCGGATATCACTGGTAATTCTGACCCGTCTACATTACCTCTTGGAACATCATACATTGTATCTGTCATGCAAAGGGCTTCTACCCGACCTTTGTAAAAAGGTGTATCTAGATCTACCCGGGCGGTAGGAATTCCACTCATTTTGCTCCTATTTACCAGCATGCATGTTGAAACTTTGCTTAAAAACTGATCTGGTTGTACTAAGCTTTCCCTGACGACCACCCCGGTACACCCAGTATCTCGCATTACTGTGACCTTTTTCCCATTTAATGTGCCCTCTGCTACGGGTAGCCTATCCATACCAAATGTACATCCGTTAATCAACTCCGGCTGTATCTCGCTACCTGAACATACAATAGTGGTGTCGGTATCAACCATACAGAAATTTCCTTGGTTTTCCCCTGGTTGTTCCGTGTTGTTTTGCCATCTATCTCTACCTCTGCCTCTAGTGTGCCTTCCACTTCTACCTCTATTTCTACCTCTGTACCGACCTCTCTGTTCTTTATCTGCAAAACTTACATGTTTTCTCTTCCTCGACTGCTGCAGCTTTGTAAGCTGAGGACCGGTCACGTTTAGGACAATCGTAGGACATGTGACCTTCTTTGCCACAATGGTAACATGTCCGCGATGCCTATCGTAGCCGTTCCTGCTGGTACTTCTGTCATAACTACCTCTACTCGGGCTTCTATCATAACTACCCCTACTTGGGCTTCTATTTTGGTCTCTATTCTGATATCTGTCCCTATCTCGACTCCTATCTCTGGATCGATTATCTGCACTACTTACCTTGCGCCTCTGGTTATCTACTGACCTGTACTCATTTCTGTTGCTAGTACTGTTCCTCTGAACTACATACTTGCTACCTCCTCTAGCTTCTGCAAAGTAATCTGCCTGAACCGCCATCTGATCTATCGAGTCAAATGTTTTCTCTTTGAGAAATAAGTAGAGCTCACGACTGCATATAATTAACATCTGATCTCTGATCATGTAGTCTAGTACTCCTTCATATGTTCTATTCACCTTACCTAACTCAAACCATCTATCTAAATAGTTCGTTGACCGACTGACATATTGCACAAATGATTCACTGTGATCAGGTTTGGTGTTTTTGAACATGCGTCTGAACCCATCTTCCGTTAGATCAAAACATTTCAACAAAGCGGATTTCAACTTATCATAGTCAAGAGCATCATCAATAGGTAGTCTGTTCAACAAATCGAAAGTTACTATGACCCTTACATCGACTATCTCACAAAATCGTCTCAACTCTTCACTTCTGTACCTAGGTAGTCAAATCATGTATGTGGTGATGTATTAGTGCCTAAGTGTTGGAGGACATCTTACCTTAACTCCCAAGGCAAACAAATACAAGATTTAATTTTGACGACACTAGGGGTACAGCTATTCTAGCCTCCTTACTTCAACTGCTTTGAAGAAACTGATTATAAAAAGAGGAAACAAACCCCACTTCTGACACCATTGTCAAGGTCATTACCAAGGTCAGGAATGATCGAGACAAATTGTCTCCCCTATTATCATATGAACCAAGTATACTTCAATTGTTATGACGTTATGGCCAATATAGCTTGATCTGACGAACGAAAAGTGGTAACAATGCAGTTGAAGTGTAAGGGATAGGCTAGAGTAGATAAGTACACGTAGTGACTTAATCACTTATAATGTACACTATATTACATGGGGGACACACAGGAATACATGATACACTGATATGCGAACATCACTGTACTGTGCATGATACTATTCAATTACTACAAGGTTGTAAGCCAATCGACTGTTATACTTTAACGCAACTTAAAAGCTATAGACGAATACACTCAGTATGTGGTATCTCAATGGTCCCGTAGTGGACAATAGTATGAATGCACAAGTACTTTGATGATCGCTAATCAAAGTGAAATAACATACAAGTACAACATGGCAGAACGAACAATGGAGGACAAATGACAATCATCTGAGCTACCCCAGTGCTGGCGTATCTCAATAGATAGTGGTAACCTCTGAGTATCAAGGTCCCAAGGTCTGCCTCACCCGCAGTATGAGGTCTAGTCAACAATATGGCTATAATCCAACTTCAAGTGGATTAATCCATAAACAATATATGTAGTCTTACTACAATCCCTTAGCCATGATATGCCATGATAGGAGAATTACCATACACTATCAAAGTATACATATGTATTTGCCTATGCAATATATTTCCAAAGTATGAATGTCAAAGTCAAAGCCGGATGTGGTTACATCACATGATAGTCAATAACAATAATGTTCCGGAAGCTGGTACCGGAAGTAAAGTTCCAAAGGTAGTATTATTTCCGAAATGGTGGACCAGATGTAAAGTTCCTATGGTATCACTCGACTGTAGCAACCCGGATGTGGTGGACCGGATGTAAAGTATCCATGGTGAATCAATGGGTTGTAATACCGGAAGTGGTAGACCGGATGTAAAGTTCCGATATAATACAAATGACGATTATCACGTTGGCTAAGACGCCGGGAAAAGTTTCACTTAGGTGACATTCAACTCGGTGGTAGTATAATGATATGATATGTGTGTATGGCGTTTCACTACACTAATATATGGCTGTGACTCTGCTGAACGCGATGTAGCTATCACACACTGCTATATACAGGCCTGTACCCGGAGCTGCTACACACACTGCGCCAGACAGACGTACGGACACTCGGACGACCCGATACTCTGCACTGACTGGGGTCTGCCCTCAACGAGTGGACCAAAACGTCCAATGTTGCTCGCTGGAGCGATCTCAAGAGGCTACAAAAATGAAATGATCTCCAATTACTGGACGAATACGCACAGACAGACAGACAGGATGCACAACGGACTAAAACGGGAATCGAACAACGGCAAATCACAGCTGAAATAATAAAATGTTGTAGTACATAGCAAAATCCTCCGTGTCACTGGTGAATACAGTACTATCCTTCTGTTACCAGAAAATATGTGTCCCACCAACACATAGCGAGACATCGCTTATATACGCACCAGTGAAACCATGCACGGAATAATGAATATGCCTACCCCTCGTTCGACATCTCACATAAATATTACAAAACCATGGCTTTTGCCATTTCACCCGTGGGTTATAGTTTGGCATAATATATGTTCCCACGCCATAAATTCAACCAAACTAGTGTACAGCCCTCGTGGAATAAATACCATCCAACATGGTATATCCCACATACCATAAATCTGTACACTATAGACCCAGATCTCATAATCCGAAATCTACTCGACTGGCCTCGACATGCGAAGGTCGCTTTTTGGCCCCGCCAAACCCCTCCATATCGGTCCTACACTCAAATGAGAGTGTAGCACATACTAAACTCAAATATCGTGGTCATTTACGGAAATATCACGACACAAAGCATCACCAGTATGGGATCTGATATATCCGTGTTGGCCAGTACCAGGCTATGCTGAAACACTAACCCGTAGCATACATAACAGGGCAGACCATGGTATGGTCTGCGCTATATACTGGCTTCACCTACAGAAGGTCCCTTATCTGGTGAACAACTGACACGCGGACAAACTCGGCTGGCACGGATAGTGGACATCCGTAATACTAAAAGGGGTCTTTTCCCTAGCGAAACCAGCACACGCAGTCAACGAGTTCTCTACCACACACATGCATAGTCTGTGGCAAATATGGCGTGACATCAGTAAAACATTGCTCATAAAATAGACGTGTATTTAAATCCGCAAAAAGGACACGCATAAACGTATTTCCATCAATACAACATAAGCCCCGTTATTACACGCACATTGTACATGGCAAATGTACATGCTAAATCACAGGTATGTAAACATCACAGGTGTGTCAAATCACAGGTATGTGGAATCACAGGTATGTGAAATCAATAGTACGCACAACAATACAACACAGTACCACACATCACAAATATACAATTATGCACGTGTCACGCGACATATCTCCCCCTAAACAAAAAGTGTTTACACTTTCGTGCATAATCGCGAGACACGTTGGCACAGCTGAATCTACCCCGATATCCAGGTCAGGTAGTCTGACCCCAGATTGTCGGCCCCTTTTATCGCAACAATACGCATTCGGTAAGGTTGCAGTATCAAGGCCCACCTCATTAGTCGGGAATTTGCAACCTTGGCTTTGTTTAGGTAAACCAACGGTTGGTGGTCCGTTTCTAGGATGAATTCCCCCCCAAACAAATAACGGTGGAACTTCTCGACCCCCCACACGACTGCCAGACACTCCTTCTCAACTACCGAATAATTGCGTTCTCTTGGCAACATCTGTTTGCTGGCATACGCTATCGGAAGTGGGATACCATCCTGCTCTTGCAACAGTATTGCCCCTAACCCAATGTCGGAAGCATCCGTCCTGAGCACGAAAGGTTTGTCTAGTTCGGGCAGTTTCAGAACTGGGTCCCTAGTCAATAATCCCTTGAGGGTAACGAAAGCTTTCTGTTGGGGTGCCCCCCAGATGACCTTGTTTGGTTGACCTTTCTTAGTAAGGTCAGTTAGCGGGCTCGCTATCTCTGCGAAGTTGGGGATGAAACTTCCTATAGAACCCGGCTAACCCCAGGAAAGCCCTGACCTCCCCTTCTTTGTCTCAGGGACATTAGCTTCATGAACTGCCTTGACCTTTTCGGGATGGGCCCTTAGTTCTTTCTTACTGCTGATAGTATGTCCCAGGCACTCAAGTTGCCTGTACCAAATGCTGCACTTGGAGGGTTTTGCCGTTATATTTGCATCGGACAATCGGGAGAGGACTTCACTCAGAGCTCCCAGGTGTTGTTGCCACGTATGGGAGAATATCAAGATGTCATCAACAAAGCTGTCTGCATTGTGGACCCCCTTTAATACTTTCCTCATGAGTCTACAGAAAGTGGCCTGTGCCGTGACCATTCCAAAGGGCATGACCTTGAACTGGAATAGACCCTGGGGTGCCTCGAAAGCGGAATATTCCCTGGAATCCTCATCCAATGGGACCTGCCTGTAGCCCTTACTCAGGTCCAGCTTTGAAAAGTAGCTATGTCCGGCCAACTTAGAGAACATCTCTTCAATATTTGGCATTGGTTCCGCATCAAACACAGTGACTTTGTTAAGTTGCCGGAAATCAATGCAGAATCGGAGCCCCCCGTCCTTTTTCCTAACCAGAATTACTGGGGACGAGTAGGGTGATTTTGAAGGTTCTATGACACCTAGCTTCAGCATCTCCTCTACTTCCTGGCTGACTGTTTCCCTGACCTTAAATGGATAGGGTACCCTTAATTCTTAATGGGTCTTGCGTTGACAACTTTATCTCATGTTTCTCTATATGCGTGTGTCCTGGTGCGTTCCTCAGGACATGGGTGAATTCCCGTAAGATCTCTCTCACTTGGGTCTTTTGTTTCTTGCCTAAATCAGGCGACAGGTCAACTGTGCTCTCCGTATCGGACTCTAATCCCCTGGGACATAACATGTTTTCTTCGGCACTACACCCACTTGGACTAGGATCCCCCTCTACTGTGTCTTCTATCACGGCCGCATTTATTACAGTGAGTATTCCATTCCCCGGGTGCTCAGGCCTAGTCTCGTACCTCTTTAACATGTTTGCATGAAAGGTTTTCAACTTCCCTCCCATGTCAACCCTATAGTCCCACTCATTAACTACCTCTGTTATGGGGTATGGTCCCTTCCACCTAAGAAGCAATTTGGTGTTGTCTGTCGGTAGTAGTACCAGTACCTGATCTGCCACTGCATACTGCCTACTACGGGTCTTACGGTTGTAGTACTTTGCGTACTTTTTGGAGGCACTCTTCAAGTTCTCATGCGCGATTTCGCACGTTTTCTCGAGCCGTTCGCGCAAGTCGAGGACGTACTAATACGTCGTTTTGACGTTGTCCTCTATGTCCTTCTCGGATCTCTTAGTATGCTCATCGGACCTCGAACGGTCCTTCCGTACAATAGTTCAAACGGTGAGAAAGCCAAACTTCCTTGAGGGACTTCGCGATACGCGAATAAGAGCGCGTTAATGTATTTGTCCCAATCTTTGGGACGTTCGCTTGCCATTCTACGAAGCATTTGCTTTAACGTACCATTGAACCGTTCCACGAGACCGTTACACTGTGGGTGGTACGGTGTCGTGGTTAATTGTCTCAGCGATAACAATCTACTAACTTCCTCCATGACTGCCGACGTAAATTGACTACCCCGATCGGTGAGCATCTCCTCGGGGATACCCAGTCTACTGAACATATCCACGAGAGCTTCCGCGACTCGTTCGGCCTCGATGCCTGGTAGTGGTACCGCTTCTGGGTACCTAGTTGCATAATCAACTAACGTTAGTATGTAACGATTCTTTCGATCGGTAGCTGGAAAAATTGGCCCTACAATGTCAACTGCGACTCGTTTGAACGGCATGTCTATCAACGGCATAGTTCCTAACGGAACCTTGGTGATGTGTCCCTTTGACACAGTCTTTTGACATATGTCACAAGACCTACAAAACCGTGTAATGTCACTGCCCACGCCTGGCCAATACAATTCTGATAACACTCGATCAGTTGTCTTCTTAACCCCTAAATGGCCCGCCCCCATGATTGATTCATGTGCCACTTTCATCACGGTAGTCCTAAGTGTTTTTGGGACTACCAGCTGATGGTACATCCTACCTGACCCTATCGATTCGAAATTACGATACAACAAGTCTTTTCGGTATGCGAAATTCGATTTGTTTCCGTTCTTACTTGACCGTACCGTTCCGTCTTTTGAGTTATTTCGAACCGACGTCAATGTGACGTCATGTGCCTGCGCCTCTTTGAATTCATCGCGTGATACGTTCGCGATTGCGGTAGGGACTTTGAGGTCTTATATGATTCGTCTCGGGCTGTCGTTTGTGACCTAGTTTCACTGCGCACGATTTTGCGCCTCTAAAATCGGATATCACTGGTAATTCTGACCCGTCTACATTACCTCTTGGAACATCATACATTGTATCTGTCATGCAAAGGGCTTCTACCCGACCTTTGTAAAAAGGTGTATCTAGATCTACCCGGGCGGTAGGAATTCCACTCATTTTGCTCCTATTTACCAGCATGCATGTTGAAACTTTGCTTAAAAACTGATCTGGTTGTACTAAACTTTCCCTGACGACCACCCCGGTACACCCAGTATCTCGCATTACTGTGACCTTTTTCCCATTTAATGTGCCCTCTGCTACGGGTAGCCTATCCATACCAAATGTACATCCGTTAATCAACTCCGGCTGTATATCGCTACCTGAACATAGTGGTGTCGGTATCAACCATACAGAAATTTCATTGGTTTTCCCCTGGTTGTTCCGTGTTTTGCCATCTACCTCTACCTCTGCCTCTAGTGTGCCTTCCACTTCTACCTCTATTTCTACCTCTGTACCGACCTCTCTGTTCTTTATCTGCAAAACTTACATGTTTCTCTTCCTCGACTGCTGCTGCTTTGTAAGCTGAGGACCGGTCACGTTTAGGACAATCGTAGGACATGTGACCTTCTTTGCCACAATGGTAACATGTCCCGCGATGCCTATCGTAGCCGTTCCTGCTGGTACTTCTGTCATAACTACCTCTACTCGGGCTTCTATCATAACTACCCCTACTTGGGCTTCTATTTTGGTATCTATTCTGATATCTGATCGATTATCTGCACTACTTACCTTGTGCCTCTGGTTATCTACTGACCTGTACTCATTTCTGTTGCTAGTACTGTTCCTCTGAACTACATACTTGCTACCTCCTCTAGCTTCTGCAAAGTAATCTGCCTGAACCGCCATCTGATCTATCGAGTCAAATGTTTTCTCTTTGAGAAATAAGTAGAGCTCACGACTGCATATACTTAACATCTGATCTCTGAGCATGTAGTCTAGTACTCCTTCATATGTTCTATTCACCTTACCTAACTCAAACCATCTATCTAAATAGTTCGTTGACCGACTGACATATTGCACAAATGATTCACTGTGATCAGGTTTGGTGTTTTTGAACATGTGTCTGAACCCATCTTCCGTTAGATCAAAACATTTATTTCAACAAAGCGGATTTCAACTTATCATAGTCAAGAGCATCATCAATAGGTAGTCTAGACTATACATCTAATGCCTTGCCCTTCAATAAAGCACTCAAGTGTAGTGACCACATTATCTCTCCCCCACCTTTGAATTGCTGCGTACCTCTCAAATCTAGCTAAGTAGCTATCCATGTTGTCATTATTCTGATCAAAATGTGGCAGCTTCGGACCGAATGCTCTGCCATAGTCCCTATCATGTCTATCTTCATCTACTACTCCACCCTTTTCTACTTTTGCCATTTCTACCTGGTGCTTAGTGTCTAGTTCTCGCAACTTGAATTCTAGAGCTAACTGTGCTTCATTGGCTAACCGATGTGCTTCCTTATCTAACCGCGCAGCATCTAATCTATCTTTCTCCATCTTTCTCCATCTGTCGCTCAACCTCTTTAGCCAACCGCTCAGCATCTAACCTATCTTTCTCAGCCTGCCTAGCCTCTAGTCATTCCTGTCTTTCTCTCTCCTGCTCTTCCTTTACAAAGGCCTTTAACTCTGAATCTGCTAGCCCTAAGCTTTTGCCTATGTCCATTAGCTCCTTAATGGACGACATTCTCACTCTCAACTCAACTCTGGATTATCGATTTACACGCTTTACCCGACGGTACACAAGGTCTCTAGCACTCAAATCACTTGGTGATTTGTGCGAGTCTCTTGCTTCACGTCTATAAGGTTAAGGTCAATCAATCCGGTCTCTACTCCTAACGACGGTATAAGTTTCTCAATTCGGGTAAGTCAATCCGGTATATGTATGGTCTAATGTAATGGTATATTTACAATTCCACCTCTATGGTACTGGACAAAAAAAATTGGGGACTGGTTATAGACACCTGGCAGGATATAGTATTGTTCATACACAATATAATAGTGATAGTAATCTCGCCTCAGATGTAGAAGTGTCTAGTGATAACCTAGAACACCCGCTGTGCCATCATCACAGGGAGGTACTGTTCAACAAATCGAAAGTTACAATGACCCTTACATCGACTATCTCACAAAATCGTCTCAACTCTACACTTCTGCACCTAGGTAGTCAAATCATGTATGTGGTGATGTATTAGTGCCTAAGAGTTGGAGGGCATCTTACCTTAACTCCCAAGGCAAACAAATACAAGATTGAATGTTGACGACACTAGGGGTACAGCTATTCTAGCCTCCTTACTTCAACTGTTTTGAAGAAACTGATTATAAAAAGAGGAAACAAACCCCACTTCTGACACCATTGTCAAGGTCATTACCAAGGTCAGGAATGATCGAGACAAATTGTCTCCCCTATTAAAATCATATGAACCAAGTATACATTTCAATTGTTATGACGTTATGGCCAATAATAGCTTGATCTGACGAACGAAAAGTGGTAACAATGCAGTTGAAGTGTAAGGGATAGGCTAGAGTAGATAAGTACACGTAGTGACTTAATCACTTATAATGTACACTATATTACATGGGGAACACACAGGAATACATGATACATTGATATGCGAACATCACTGTACTGTGCATGATACTATTCAATACTACAAGGTTGTAAGCCAATCGACTGTTATACTTTTAACGCAACTTAAAAGCTATAGACGAATAAACTCAGTATGTGGTATCTCAATGGTCCCGTAGTGGACAATAGTATGAATGCACAAGTACTTTGATGATCGCTAATCAAAGTGAAATAACATACAAGTACAACATGGCAGAACGAACATTGGAGGACAAATGACAATCATCTGAGCTACCCCAGTGCTGGCGTATCTCAATAGATAGTGGTAACCTCTGAGTATCAAGGTCCCAAGGTCTGCCTCACCCGCAGTATGAGGTCTAGTCAACAGTATGGCTATAATCCAACTTCAAGTGGATTAATCCATAAACAATATATGTAGTCTTACTACAATCCCTTAGCCATGATATGCCATGATAGGAGTATTACCATACACTATCAAAGTATACATATGTATTGCCTATGCAATATATTTCCAAAGTATGAATGTCAAAGTCAAAGCCGGATGTGGTTACATCACATGATAGTCAATAACAATAATGTTCCGGAAGCTGTACCGGAAGTAAAGTTCCAAAGGTAGTATTTTTCCGGAAATGGTGGACCAGATGTAATGTTCCTATGGTATCACTCGACTGTAGCAACCCGAAGTGGTGGAACCGGATGTAAAGTATCCATGGTGAATCAATGGGTTGTAATACCGGAAGTGGTAGACCGGATGTAAAGTTCCAATATAATACAAATGGCGATTATCACGTTGGCTAAGACGCCGGGAAAAGTTTCACTTAGGTGACATTCAACTCGGTGGTAGTATAATGATATGATATGTGTGTATGGCGTTTCACTTCACTAATCTATGGCTGTGACTGTCTGCTGAACGCGATGTAGCTATCACACACTGCTCTATACAGGCCTGTACCCGGAGCTGCTACACACACTGCGCCAGACAGACGTACGGACACTCGGACGACCCGATACTCTGCACTGACTGGGGTCTGCCCTCAACGAGTGGACCAAAACGTCCAATGTTGCTCGCTGGAGCGATCTCAAGAGGCTACAGAAATGAAATGAGTCTCCAATTACTGGACGAATACGCACAGACAGACAGACAGGATGCACAACGGACAAAAACGGGAATCGAACAACGGCAAATCACAGCTGAAATAAAATGTTGTAGGTACATACCAAAATCCTCCGTGTCACTGGTGAATACAGTACTATCCTTCTGTTACCAGAAAAATATGTGTCCCACCAACACATAGCGAGACATCGCTTATATACGCACCAGTGAAACCATGCACGGAATAATGAATATGCCTACCCCTCGTTCGACATCTCACATAAATATTACAAAACCATGGCTTTTGCCATTTCACCCGTGGGTTATATTTGGCATAAATATATGTTCCCACGCCATAAATTCAACCAAACTAGTGTACAGCCCTCGTGGAATAAATACCATCCAACATGGTATACCCCACACTACCATAAATCTGTACACTATAGACCCAGATCTCATAATCCGAAGTCTACTCGACTGGCCTCGACATGCGAAGGTCGCTTTTTGGCCCCGCCAAACCCCTCCATATCGGTCCTACACTCAAATGAGAGTGTAGCACATACTAAACTCAAATATCGTGGTCATTTACGGAAATATCACGACACAAAGCATCACCAGTATGGGATCTGATATATCCGTGTTGGCGAGTACCAGGCTATGCTGAAACACTAACCCGTAGCATACATAACAGGGCAGACCATGGTATGGTCTGCGCTATATACTGGCTTCACCTACAGAAGGTCCCTTATCTGGTGAACAACTGACACGCGGACAAACTCGGCTGGCACGGATAGTGGACATCCGTAATACTAAAAGGGGTCTTTTCCCTAGCGAAACCAGCACACGCAGTCAACGAGTTCTCTACCACACACAAGCATAGTCTGTGGCAAATATGGCGTGACATCAGTAAAACATTGCTCATAAAATAGACGTGTATTTAAATCCGCAAAAAGGACACGCATAAACGTATTTCCACCAATACAACATAAGCCCCGTTATTACACGCACATTGTACATGGCAAATGTACATGCTAAATCACAGGTATGTAAAAATCACAGGTGTGTCAAATCACAGGTATGTGGAATCACAGGTATGTGAAATCAATAGTACGCACAACAATACAACACAGTACCACACATCACAAATATACAATTATGCACGTGTCACGCGACAATGATGTTGATTAAATATATTAAAATGTGTCCTGTTCAGTTATATTATAATATTAAAGTAACTTGCATGCAGCATAATATTTAGTAAAAATATAAATTGTAAGTTATTTGTGTTATTTGTTCACGTCCTTGACAGTGTTGGTTGACCGTGATCATAAAGCTGTCGAGTAATGCAAGCAATATCCTACAGCTGTGGGTTGTGTATGTCGCATAAGGTGTTCAGCTGTAGAGGATTGCCACCACATGCAGGCAATATCCTACAGCTGTGGGTGGTGTAAGGGTTGTGGGTTGTGTAAGTCATATAAAGTGCCCCGCTGTAGAGGATTGCCACCATATGTAGGCAATATCCTACAGCTGTGGGTTGTGTTTGTCGCATAAGGTGTTCCGCTGTAATTGATTGCCACCAGATGCAGGCAATATCCTACAGCTGTGGGTTGTGTAAGTCATATGAAGTGCCCCGCTGTAGAGGATTGCCACCATATACAGGCAATATCCTACAGCTGTGGTGTGCGTATCATGTCATAATGTGGTCCGCTGTAGAGGATTTCCACCATATGCAAGCAATATCCTACAGCTGCGGGTTGTGTAAGTCATATACATTGTTCCGCTGTAGAGGATTGCCACCATATGTAGGCAACATCCTACAGCTGTGGGTTGTGTAAGTCATATACGGTGTACCGTTGTAGAGGATTGCCACCATATGTTGGCAATATCCTACAGCTGTGGGTTGTGTAAGTCATATACGGTGTACCGCTGTAGAGGATTGCCACCATATGTAGGCAATATGCTACAGCTGTGGGTTTTGTAAGTAATACAATGTGCCCCACTGTAGAGGATGGCAACCATTTGTTGGCAATATCCTACAGCTGTGTGTTATTTAGGTCATATAAAGTACCTCGCTATAGAGGATTGCCACCATATGCAGGCAATATCCCACAGCTGTGGGTTGTGTAAGTCATATGAAGTTTCCCGCTGTAGATGATTGCCACCATATGCAGGCAATATTCGACAGCTGTGTGTTGTGTGTGGCGCATAAGAATTTCTGCTGGAGAGGATTGCCACCATATGCAGGTAATATCCTACAGCTGTGGGTTGTGTCAGTCAAATAAAGTGCTCCGCTGTAGGGGATTGCCACCATATGCAGGCAATATCCTACAGCTGTGGGTTGTGTTTGTCGCATAAGGTGTTCCGCTGTAATTGATTGCCACCAGATGCAGGCAATATCCTACAGCTGTGGTGTGCGTATCATGTCATAATGTGGTCCGCTGTAAAGGATTGCCACCATATGCAAGCAATATCCTACAGCTGTGGGTTGTGTAAGTCATATACAGAGTTCCGCTGTAGAGGATTGCCACCATATGCAAGCAATATCCTACAGCTGTGGGTTGTGTAAGTCATATACAGTGTTCCGCTGTAGAGGATTGCCACCATATGTAGGCAACATCCTGCAGCTGTGGGTTGTGTAAGTCATATAAGGTGTCCCGCTGTAGAGGATTGCCACCATATCTAGGCAATATTCTACAGATGTGGGTTGTGTAAGTCATATACGGTGTACCGCTGTAGAGGATTGCCACCATGTGTAGGCAATATGCCACAGCTGTGGGTTGTGCAAGTAATACAATGTGCCCCACTGTAGAGGATGGCAACCATGTGTTGGCAATATCCCACAGCTGTGGGTTGTGTAAGTCATATGAAGTTTCCCGCTGTAGATGATTGCCACCATATGCAGGCAATATTCGACAACTGTGTGTTGTGTATGTCGCATAAGAATTTCTGCTGGAGAGGATTGCCACCATATGCAGGTAATATCCTACAGCTGTGGGTTGTGTAAGTCATATAAAGTGCCCCACTGTAGGGGATTGTCACCATATGCAGGCACTATCCTACAGCTGTGGGTTGTGTATGTCGCATAATGTGTTCTGCTGTAAAAGATTTCCACCATATTCAGGTAGTATTCTACAGCTGTGGGTTCTGTAAGTCATATGAAGAGCCCCGCTGTAGAGGATTGCCACCATATGCAGGCATTATCATACAGCTGTATGTTGTGTATGTCATATCACTTATATACTGATGAGCTTTAGAAACGCAACACCTATATATGTATGTACATATCTTAATGCAACTTTACATTTTAATGCGGTTTTTTGCAAATCAAACATTCCTCATTTACGAAGAATGTCAACTAGAGCCAAAGTTGCTCAACTATCATCTTGTCGCTTAAAACGTCCACTGAACGAGGCAGGGGTCATATAATTTCATATATATTATAAATATCTAAACATATAGGTGTTGCGTTTCTAAAGCTCTTCAGTATATATGATATAAGGTGTTCCACTGTAGTGGATTTCCACCATATGCAAGCAATATCATATAACTGTGGGTTGTGTAAGTCATATACAGTGTTCCGCTGTAGAGGATTGCCACCATATGCAGGCAATATCCTACAGCTGTGGGTTGTGTATGTCGCATAAGGTGTTCCGCTGTAAAGGATTGCCACCATATTCAGGCAGTATCCTACAGTTGTGGGTTGTGTAAGTCATATGAAGTGCCCCGCTGTAGAGGATTGCCACCACATGCAGGCAATATCCTACAGCTGTAGGTTGTGTATGTCATATAAGGTGTTCCGCTGTAGAGGATTGCCACCATATGTAGGCAATATCCTACAGCTGTGGGTTGTGTAAGTCATATAGAGTGTACCGCTGTAGAGGATTGCCACCATATACAGGCAATATCCTACAGCTGTGGGTTGTGTATGTCGCATAAGGTGTTCCGCTGTAAAGGATTGCCACCATATTCAGGCAGTATCCTACAGTTGTGGGTTGTGTAAGTCATATGAAGTGCCCCGCTGTAGAGGATTGCCACCACATGCAGGCAATATCCTACAGCTGTAGGTTGTGTATGTCATATAAGGTGTTCCGCTGTAGAGGATTGCCACCATATGTAGGCAATATCCTACAGCTGTGGGTTGTGTAAGTCATATAGAGTGTACCGCTGTAGAGGATTGCCACCATATGTAGGCAATATCCTACAGCTATGTGTTGTGCAAGCCATATACGGTGTATAGCTGTAGAGGATTGCCACCATATGTAGGCAATATCCTACAGCTGTGGTTTGTGTAAGTCATATAAAGTGCCCCACTCTAGAGGATGGCCACCGAATGCAGGCAATATCCTACAGCTGTGGGTTGTGTATGTCATATAAGGTGTCCATCTGTAGAGGAGTGCCACCATATGCAGGCAATATCCTACAGCTGTGGATATCACGCACGGCTGGGTACAAAAAGAAGCGGTTGTTAACGTTGTTGTTGTTGTAGCATTAATTCATGTCGATCGGCTCGGATGAGTCGGACTGAAAGCAAGGCGGCGTAAAACGGAAGAAAGTAAACAATGGGTCTGAATGTCGGATTCATCGTCTTCGGATTAGCAGTTGGTGAGTTGTTTCATCATTAAACATGCTTTCTTAAACTAATGCAACACTATCATACTGACGGGTGCTAGTCAAAACGTAGACATTACAGTCAACTCGTACTAAGGACAACTCGCCCGTTAGACTAACATGCCATGTCTCTATATCATGTTTAACTTCTATTTTTCATTATCTTACTTTTTTCATTTATTATTTTCTTTGCTATGTCTACTCGCCCGTCATCGTGGATAATTACAGCCACAGGCATTCGGGGCGTGTTTCGGCTTTCATCGGCATAACTTATATATATGAACAAGGCTTCTAACTTTTTTTCGGAGACGACCTCGTATCAGAACAAAATAACATGCTTAAAATTGTAATTTTCTATGCATTCTATGTATTTCTGCAGGATACAGGGCTCCAGATAAGGAATTACCATTAAACACATTAAATCTTAAAAATATTTAAATGTAAGTACTTTTTCATCAATAACAAAAAAGTCACCCTCCCCAAAAAAAATTATTTGATGAAATTCCGTCAAATATTGATTTTATAGCGAAAAAACTAATTTCCTAAGGGAATTTAACATGGGGGCTAAAAATAGATTTTTTTTCTAATAATTTTTTATTTGTGGAGCGATTTTCTAACTTTTTTTCTTAGTTACATCACTTCCAAGCTATCTAGCCAGGTTTCGGAGTCGATTTCCCCAAAAAAAATCATTGTTTGACTCCTCCCCAGCCTGTATGATCACCTCAACGTAATTGCAACATAATTTAATTATTTACACTTGTGTTGAAGATAGCATTATAAAGAACATATCAAAAGTCAAGAAAAATCAAAATAAGGGAAATCCCATAAAAATAACTTTTAAGACTGGTCTATTTGACAATAAGACGAATGGCCGTTGCAGCCCACCATAGGCCAACATGTCAAATACCGCGTGATGGTCTGCATGTAGTTTAAAGGTTTTAATGAGAGTATCATGGATTTCTAAAGATGAGTGTTTATTTTACATTCTTTATCATTTTTGCGGATAATATCATGTTTACATAATACTGATGTTACTTTCATACTAGTGTAATTCCCGTGTTTTACAAGTTCAAGTTATTGGCGTTGTCATGGATTTTCGCAGTTATCAACAATCATCAAGACACATCCATAAGTTACCATAAGTCGACTTCTGGAAGTAGGCTATCCTCTGACTCCAGCTCTTCGTTATTATTACTGTCGCGTCCGGTTGCGATTTGCTCATTATAATTATACAAAATTTCTTGATTTTTCCAAAATTTGTCCAAACGTCTCTCAAAGGAGGGTACATAATTTGCACTGATAACACTGTTCGGGAGAGAATTCCATGTGTCTATCACTCTGTGAGTAAACGAGTATTTTCTAATATTTAGTTGTGCCCTTGGTTTGAATAACTTCTGATTGTTTCCTCTGGTCGAATTGTTGTATCGTAAGTCAAACATTTTCTCAGGCGGAAAGTCGTATTTTTCATTCAGGATTTTGAAAATTTCAATCATATCTCCTCTCAAACGTCTGTATGCAAGTGTTGGTATTTTCAGTGTTTTCAGTCTATCAGTATACGTTAACTCTGATAATCCGGGTACTAGTTTTGTCGCTCTTCTTTGAACATTTTCAATGGTTGTGAATTGTGTATTCTTTCCAATTGACATGGTATGACATTTATCTGGATGAAACTTTAGGAGCCATGTTTCAGATCAATTGTGCATGCAGTGTATATCCTCCTGCAGTAGGTCTCTATCACTGTTGTTTCATATGTCCCTGAATATTTTAGTGTCATCAGCATATAGGAACACTTTGCTCCCATTTGGTAATGCATCTGGCAGATCAGTGATGAAGAGGACGAACAGCATTGGGCCCAGGACAGACCCCTGGGGTATACCGCTAGTTACTGGTTACCATTCAGAAGGTTGACCATTCACTATGACTCTCTGTTGACGGGCTTGTAAGAAGCATTCAATCCATTGAATATATTTTGGTCCAAACTGGTATATCTTAAGTTTATGCAATAGCCTTCTATGCGAGACTTTATCGAAAGCTTTCATGAAGTCACAGTAAGCTACATCAATACTTCCTCCCGAATCCAGTATTTCTGTCCACTGATCAAGCACTGTCAATAATTGTAGCACTGTTGATCTACCAGATATAAATCCAAACTGTTTGTCACTAAATAACTTGTACGCCTTCATATGTTCCACTATGTTTTCATAGATCTAATCTACCTACTCTGCCATATACAATAATGCATGCTGATCACATTATAAAAGACACGTGATTCAGCAAATAATGCTAAGAAAAACTTGCACACTGCTAGCAAATGTTTTCAGCTCCAGTGTTTTCTCAACGTATGGTGGTCAATTCCGGACATAAGCCAGTTGTTGTTAATATATATGGGCCGCGCTCTGTGAAAACCAGCCTTAATGACGACGTAATGAAAGCCTGAACATGACGTCGCAAAGTTACGCTTAAATTTACCAACGTCACGTCGTTGCAATAAGTTGACGTTGTCCTATTTATAAACGCGTACGCTTTACTACTTGTGGCTCACAACCATTGTAATGCTGGATACGCGTAGCAGAATTTTATAGTTGTTTCCATAGTGGTTCAGGCAGTTGTCTATTTTTTCGGTTTCCTTCAAGGAAACACGTAGTGATTTTGTCGATTATTGTATCCCCCGGACTCCGTCGGGGGATACTATGGATTTGACAGCGCGCCGCGTCCGCGGTCCGCGTACGCGTCCGCCGCAGACACTTCTTGTCCGGAGCATAACTCGAACACCCTTTGGAATATTTTCATGAAACTTCACACATTCATAGACCACGACCCGAAGGTGTGTCGCGCACAAGAATGACAACTCTTGCATAGCTAATTTTTGAGTTATCTCCCTTTTTTGTTTCTCGCACTGATTTCGTGTCCGGAGCATAACTCCACCACCCTTTCGAATATTTTCATGAAACTTCACGCATGCATAGGCCACGACCCGAAGGTGTGTCGCGCACAAGAATGACAACTCTTGCATAGCTAATTTTTTAGTTATCTCCCTTTTTTGTTTCGCGCACTGATTGACCATAACTCGACCACCCTTTGGAATATTTTTATGAAACTTAACACATTCAATTAGACCACGAACCGAAGGTGTGTCGTGCACAAGAATGACAACTCTTGCATAGCTATTTTTTGAGTTATCTCCCTTTTTTGTTTTCGCTCACTGATTTCCTGTCCGGAGCATAACTCGACCACCCTTTGGAATATTTTCATGAAACTTCACACATGCATAGACCACGACCCGGAGGTGTGTCGCGCACAAGAATGACAACTCTTGCGTAGCTAATTTTTCAGTTATCTCCCTTTTTTGTTTTGCGCACTCTACAAACTGGACAATAATGCATGAAGACCTGTTTTCTCGTCTGCTCTGTACACCTTTTCTCGTTTGATCTGTACACCTTACCTATAGAGAGAACAATAGAAACTGGGAGAACCATGTGCTTGCATGGGCTAGCATGTGCAGATGTCCAGTGCTTGACCACTGTTGACCAGCTAATTTATACAGGTAAATTACTACATTGGGTACTGTGTTGAAAATATTGTGGCATTATGTGGACCTGTGCAGATATATGTAGATAAATATAGGACTATTAAAAAAAAATCTGGTCTCCAATAGCAAGCATTATTATTTTTAATTTTTAAATTTTTTTTCCATTTTTTTTTCTTCATTTTTTTCATTTTTTTTTTCATTTTTTTTCTTCAAATTATTTTTCAATTTGACTTAAAAAAAAATCTGCGCTCCAGTAGCAAGCATTATTATTTTTTTCATTTTTTTTTCCATTTTTTTTTTTTCATTTTTTTTTTTTCATTTTTTTTTTTCAAATTATTTTTCAATTTTTGTCCAGTAGCATAAGGTCGTAAGTGCTATATACAGACTATTCACCTGTGCATGTGCTAGCATGTGCAACTGACCACTTACAGGTAATTTATACAGGTAAATGATTATATTACATTTCCGTAAACTGTGTTGAAAATATTGTGGCATTATGTGGACCTGTGCAGATATATGTAGATAAATATAGGACTATTAAAAAAAATTCTGGGCTCCAGTAGCAAGCATTATTATTTTTAATTTTTAAACTTTTTTTCCATTTTTTTTTTTCATTTATTTTTTCAAATTCTTTTTCAATTTTTGTCTAGTAGCATAAGGTCGTAAGTGCTATATACAGACTATAATATAATAAAACAATTATTGACTAGTGAGCCATAGAATATAATCTGATATTCTATGGTTCACTAGTCAATAATTGTATAATATGTTCGGCCAGTGAAAATTGCTTTCGGCCCAGGCTCAGGTCAAGCGGGACAAAGCGAGGCATCTGATTCCGCGGAATTCTTGTTTACATATCTCATCCCTTGTTGTTTCGTGCTCTGATTTTGTATCCAGAGCATAACTCGAACACGCATATACGCAATTGCTCTAATGGTCCTCTACCGCCCTGTGCCAAATCCACGTTCGTTCTGCCCACCCCCGTCAAGCCCAGGGTCAAGGTCACATACTTAGTGCTTCAAAAACATTAACGCTTGGGTAAATATCTTATACTTTCTGTTTCTTTCATGGATCATGGATCATCTTCATATTTCATATACGCATTGCTCTAATGGTCCTCTACCGCCCTGTGCCAAATCCACGTTCGTCCCTGCCCCACCAATCCCAGGGTCAAGGTCACATACTTGGTGCTTTCAAAAACTTTAACGCTCAGGTAAATATCTTATAATTTTTATTCCCATTCACGGATCAACTTCATATTTCATATACGCGTTGCTCTAATGGTCGTCTACCGCCCTGTGCCAAATCCACGTTCGTCCTGCCCCCGCCAAGCCCAGGGTCAAGGTCACATACTTTAGTGGCTCAAAAACTTTAGCTCGGGTATACTAATTTTGTTTTCTTCATGATACTCCTATTCATATAAAAAGCATTTGCAACTAATGCCTCTACCGCCCTGTGCCAAATCCAAACGTTCGCCTGATCAGGGTTCAGGTAATACTTGGTGCTTTTCAAAAATTTCTTATGCTCAGGTAAATCTTTTAATTTTTTCTTCCATTCCACGGATTTCAACTCATATTTCATATATGCATGCTCTAATGGTCCTCTACCGCCCTGTGCCAAATCCACGTTCGTCCTGCCCCCGCCAAGCCCAGGGTCAAGGTCACATACAATTGGTGCTTATCAAAAACTTTAACGCTCAGGTCTAAAAGAAAATTTTGACATTGCAATTTGGCCTCATTTATTATCAAAGCGATATGTGGGACATCCGTGTTCTATGAACACATTTTCTAGTTTATTAAACTTCACACATGCATAGAAGACGACCCAAAGGTGTGTCTCACGTAAGAATGACAACTCTTGCGTCGTTAATTTCTTAGTTATCTCCCTTTGTTGTTTCGTGCACTGATTTCGTGTCTGGAGCATAACTCGAACACCCTTTGGAATATTTTCATGAAACTTCACACATGCATAGACCACGACCCTAAAGGTGTGTCCCGCAAGAATGACAACTCTTGCATCACTAATTCTTTAGTTATCTCCCTTTGTTTTTCCGTCACTGATTTTGTCTCCGGAGCATAACTCGAACACCCTTTTTTCAAACTACTTGTGTATCTGGGGAGGGGGATACACATGCGCTTGTCGACAAGCGTCCATTTCTAGTTTTTTATAATATATGGACGACTTGTGCCCTGACATTTGAAACTAAATAACTATACAACCGGCAATTTTTAGATAACACCATCACAGAATCAGTATTATGTAATAAATAGAACTGGGCACAGGGCTTAATTCGTTTAATTTACTGTTTCGCCTGTCGAATGTTTCAAAAATCAACATCAAAATACGATTTGGAAATTTTCAGAAAAATAAGCGTATCACAGATGTATAACTAGATCGGTCAGTAAGCGAGGCTTACGGAATACCCCAAGCGTGGGCCCAGGTACCCCTAAAATATGTAAATTTTCCAAGTGTGTGGGCTTATGACCTTGACTCTGGGCTTAGCGGGAGCGGCATGAACGTGAATTTGTCACAGGGTGGTAGAGGTCCATTGGAGCAATGCGCGTGTGAAATGTGAAGCAGATCCGAGCAAGTAAATATAAGTAATAACCAATTTCTCTGATGTTAAGTTTCGTAAAGAGACTAACTATGTCACCATGACCTCGAGCTCAGCGGGAATTTGTCACAGCATGATAGTAGAGCTTTAGAGGAATGCATGCATGAAATATTAATAATTTTCGATGAAAGAAATAGAAGATATAACATATTTCTTTGATGTTAAGTTTTGTAGAGACTAAGTATGTGACCATGACCTTGGGATCAGCGGGGGATTGGACGGTCGTAGATTTGTCACAGCAGGATAGTACAACCTTAGAGTAATGGACGAGTGAAATATTAAGAATTTTCAATGAAGGAAATAGAAGTTATAACATATTTCTCTGATGTTAAGTTTTGTAAAGCGACCAAGTATTTGACCTTGACCTTGGGATCAGCGCGGGTTAGACGGTCGTGGATTTGGCACATCATGGTAGTAGAGCCTTAGATGAATGCATGTGTGAAATATTAAGCATTTTAGATGAAGGGAATAGAAGTTATAACATATTTCTCTGATGTTAAGTTTTGTAAAGAGACTAAGTATTTGACCTTGACCTTGGGATCAGCGGGGGGTGGACGGTCATATACCCATATATCTCATTTAATAATGTTTAAACCTTATAATACATTGTTATAGTGCTTGCAAGGATCAAATGGAACTGAAACTAAATGAAAAAACAAGCAAAATTGGAACTTTTTATATTTTGTCTGAAATGTATAGCGCTGGCGTACCTTGTTTTCGAAATTAAGGCTCTGGGGCACCCCAGCGCTATAATGGGCTGGGGGAAAGGCCTGCACTCTAGATAATTATAGTGCTGAAGCCCATGGTGACATCACTGAAGTTAGCAAAATATACGACGTTCTTCTGTCCGTTAATCTTACTGTTCAGTCTATTTTTGAACATTTAAATTTGAAAGTGATCTTCTTCACGTCAATTCACGTTTCTCTCAAGGAAAATAGTCATTGAAAGAATACCGAACAGCAGCACTTTGACTTCAGTGTATGGAAATGATAGAAATATATAAGAACATTTATAAAAGCAGAGCGAACATGTGATAGGGAACTTAATTTTACACACACTATCGCTTATAATGTTTCCGTTCTTCGCTGCCGTAGGCCACAATCCAAATCTGAAATCAGCGTATGTGTATTTGCAAGTGATGCAAGACCGACACTACCAACACCAAACTACGTCAAACTTTCAAATCAGGACAGCATGCTGTTTGTAGGAGCGCCAAGTAATGGGCATGCTTATGTGATAATCTGGTCATTGAACACGTCTTAATAAGAAGTGTAAATGCGACTTGAGATATGACTAGAGGCAAAGGCATGACAAAATCACAGCAAGCAGAATGGTTATTATCATTATCTTCATTCGCAGAAATAAACAGTGGTATGCAGGAGTTATGTTGAAGCCAGTATCACATAAGTGGCCAACACATTGAATGTGGTTAAGCAAGGAAAGAGAGAGACTTCAAAGACACGCAAACGTTCTCATTATTTCTTCTTGAAAGAAATCCGTTCAACGAAGATCATTTGTTGCGAAATATAGAAACAGGTGTGTCATCTGATTCATCAACACATGTCCACAGGGCAAAAGAAATTGTGTCAAATGTACTAAGCAGAATTATTAGGAATTAGGAATTATTCGTTCAAACGACCACACAAAGCAGTGACACGTAACACAAAACCTTCAGTAAAAGTAGACATTGAAGCAATTAATGTCTGTCCACAGTTGCTTATCCAACGACTTACAGTAGTTTCCAGCAGATCGGATGTGACATGTCACACGTATTTAAATACGAACTGTGCAGTATCCCGTCATCTCTGTTTGATTCATCGGGTTTTCTAAGACAGACACAAAAAAGCCCTCGTTAGCAGATGCAATATGGGCCATGGGAAACTGTTGCAACATTGAGATGGAAAACGAGAACGTGAATCATGTGATTGATTGTGGATCTCTATTATACCGTATTCCATGACACAGGGTTCTAGATTTCCTGGCATCTGTCAGACATATGTACATTACAGGGTGTGACACTGCATCACGGCTCTTCTGTATAGGTAAGGGGCCTGCACTGACGAAATTAATGAATGACGAACATTTAAAGGAATGTGCATAAGTTTTCGTTGATAGCAGCGCAAAGGATGGTGTAGTGAGAGCTGGTGAGAGTGTACTTAGTGGGATTTTAGGGTGGGGTTATATCAGAAGGACTAGATACACTTCGCTACAATAAATTTACTATCAAAGTCTCGGCAGGTACAAGGTGTGTACAGGTGCATGCACTGTCAACCACATCAGCAGCAGCGACATACCACAGTATGAGGGTGTACCTTCAGGTACATAACTGGATTGATTCATAGATGAACTGGCACCACATGATTGGGGATGGTTTGTTGTAAAACAAGTTACTTACTATAAAGACATATTTTCCACCTGCTTCCGAAAGTCTTCTGAAGATTATCAGGTGTAGATGTAAACTGAATTGCGATTCAAAACGTTGTACATCCAGAAAACATGGACTTGCATGTTCCACAGGATGTGGCGAATGCAGAGGTGTGGCATGCACTAACGTTACAAACCTCAGTTAGTCCGACCTATTAAGTAGACTTATAATCCAACTGACATATTAATACGAAATGGATGTAATCAAATTGAGGTGAGTGAATTCATTTGAAGAGCTAATTATCTCTATTTCAAACTACTTGTATCATAGTTTATGCAGGAAATATGTGATATTACACATTGAGATAACGAGTCTCCACCTGATATGTATATATAGTATCATTATCAGCGGTTTGTATACGACCGTTTTTAAAAAACGGTACGTATTATGTTTTAGCGCGGGGCGGGCGGGCGGCTGACAGAAAAAGTGCATAGTTTGTGTACACAACTCCTCCGAAGCCGTTCAGTCAATCGATCTGAAACTATACATGTCTTCTACACATATTGAAGATGTGCACCTTGGTGTTTTTATGCCGAAAATTTTTTTTTTAACAAAAATATCACCTTTTTAACTTAGTCATTTTTTTCTACATTTTTCTACACAAGTCAATATAGGGTACATAGTTTGTGTACACAACTCCTCCAAAACCGTTCAGTCGATCGTTCTGAAACTGTACACACGTCTTCTACACATATCATATTGAAGATGTGCACCTTGGTGTTTTTATGCCGAAACAATATTTTTTAACAAAAATATCACCTTTTTAACTTAGCCATTTTTTCTACATTTTTCTACACAAGTCAATATAGGGTACATAGTTTGTGTACACAACTCCTCCAAAACCGTTCAGTCGATCGTTCTGAAACTGTACACATGTCTTCTACACATATTGAAGATGTGCACCTTGGTGTTGTTATGCTGAAATTTTTTTTAACAAAAATATCACCTTTTTAAATTAGCCATTTTTGTTACATTTTTCTATACAGTTGTATATAGGGTACCGATGTGCACACAACTCATCTGAAACCGTTCAGTCGATCGATCTGAAACTATACACACATCTTCTACACATATTGAAGATGTGCACCTTGGTATTTTTATGCCGAAAACAATATTTTTTAACAAATATATCACCTTTTTAACTTAGCCATTTTTTCTACATTTTTGTATCCAATTCCGTATCATTTCTACTTTACACTCTACTTTTCTATCTCTGCCTAAATTATTATACATGTTTAGCACAACGAGATGAAGAAATAATGCTATAGACTTTCAAATTCTCATTAATGTTCTTGCCTTGGTGACAGCTTCACATTTCTGCATCTTCGCTGTCTGGCCCATATTCGACGGGCGTATTTTGTGACTTGTGGCACTCTTGTTACCTTTAGCTATGTATTTGAGCACTGTAAATTGCGCTAAAAAATATTTACAAATGATAATATGACAAAAGTAGCGTGATATATCTGTATCCGACGGCCATCTTGGATTTATGCAAATTAAGCTTGTTTCCCCTGATTCGATTTTTCTAGACTTCTAGTATGTTATCATAAACACTTCACAGACACATATGTAAGTAAAATAGTTTCTGTTGCAATGTTGTTAAGGTTGGGCTACAAATGGATATAGACTGACTGGACTAAGAATCATTCGCTCGGATGAGTCAGAACTGAAACCAAGCAGGCATTTGCCGCTTTGCGTAAAACGGAAGAAAGTAAAAAATGGGTCTGAATGTCGAATTTATCGTCTTCGGATTAGCAGTTGGTGAGTTGTTTCATCATTAAACATGCTTTCTTCAACTAATGCAACACTATCATACTGACGGGTGCTAGTCAAAACGTAGACATTACAGTCAACTCGTACTAAGGACAACTCGCCCGTCATCGTAGATAATTACAGCCACAGGCATTCGGGCGTGTTTCGGCTTTCATCGGCATAACTTATATATATGAACAAGGCTTCTAACTTTTGTCGGAGACGACCTCGTATCATAACAAAATAACATGTTTAAAATTGTAATTTTCTATGCATTCTATGTATTTCTGCAGGATACAGCGCTCCAGATAAGGAATTATGTCTCCCCCATGAAATGGGGAGACACATTGTTTTTGGCTTGGTTGTCCGTCTGTCTGTCTGTCTGTCCTGTCCGTCTGTCCGTCTGTCACAAAATTTGTGTCGTGCATATTTCCAAATTGTTTTGAGTTACAGTCGTGAAACTTTACAGGAATACTTGTCATCGTGTGAAGTTGCGCACCTGGGGTTTTAGATGCGGATTCGTGCTGTATTTACGGGGTTATGGCCCATGACTTATAGAAAAGTGGGGATTTTCAACTTGTGTCGCGCGTACCTCCAAATGTATTTTAGTTAGAGTCGTGAAACTTTACAGGAATACTTGTCATCGTGTGAAGTTGCGCACCTGGTGTTTTAGATGCGGATTCATCCAGTATTCATGGAGTTATGGCCCTTGACTTAGTGAAAAGTGGGGATTTTCAACTTGTGTCGCGCGTATCTCCAAAAGTATTTCAGTTAGAGTCGCGAAACTTTACAAGAATACTGGTCATCGTGTGAAGTTGTGCACCTGGGGTTTTAGATGCGGATTCATCCTGTATTTACGGAGTTATGGCCCTTGACTTATTGAAAAGTGGAGATATTCAACTTGTGTCGCGCGTATCTTCAAAAGTATGCAGAAAATACAAGGTAGCTACATATATGCTGTTGCTGCCTTAAATTCTACTTTTCCAAATCCTGATAACATGCAGTGGTGGTATTGGGGGAGACATATGTATTTGTCTGAAAAATAATCCTCTAGTTACTGTCTGTTCCACGTTTTTCTGCCGACGAAATGTTGGCCATTAAACACATTAAATCTTAAAAATATTTAAATGTAAGTACTTTTTCATCAATAACAAAAAAGTCACCCTCCCCAAAAAAAATTATTTGATGAAATTCCGTCAAATATTGATTTTATTGCGAAAAAAATAATTTCCTAAGGGAATTTAACATGAGGGCTAAACACAGATTTTTGTCTAATCATTTATAGCCAGGTTTTTTTTAACAAAAAATCCAGGTTATTGGATTGGCGAAAGCCGGGCGGGCGGCGGGCGGCCGGCGGCCGGCGGCGGACGGTGGGCGGCGTCCACAATCAATGTTAAGTTTTCGTGTTTGAGTCAATTTATTTGTTACTTTACCACCTAGGACCACCAAACTTTCACAGCTTCATAATCAAGGGGTGCCCACCACATATCACTATCCAACATGTTACCTTTTTTTGAACTTGACCCATTTTTTCCGCGCAGTCGACTTAGCCATTATCAGTTTTAACTTTTCGGGTTTACGATGTTAAGTTTTCGTGTTTAAGTCCATTTCTTTGGTACTGTACCACCTAGGACCACCAAACTGCCACAGCTTCATAACCAAGGGATGCCTACCACATACAACTATCCAACATGTGACCTTTTTTTTTTCCTTCACCTATTATTTCTACGTATTTGGCTTAGCCATTTTCAACGTTAACTTTTTAACGTCCGTCTGGTTAAAGTTTTTTGGTTAAAAGTTTTTCGTTATACTATATCTCTGCAACTGCTTCGCCTATTACCTTAAAACTTCACATGGGTGTTTATCATCATCCATATTTTCATTCTACCCCCAAACCGAGCGGCCCCTGTGCCCAATGTCAAGGTCAAATTACTTTGATTTGTTTTGTTAAACTTTGTTCGAGTACTATATCTCTGCAACTGCTTCACCCATTACCTTGCAACTTCACATGGGTGTTTATCATCATTGTCGCGCCCGCTTGCGGAAAGTTCGATATCGTCGGCATTTTGGCATACGTCCGTCCATCCGTCCGTACGTCCGTGTGTCTGGTTAAAGTTGTTTGGTTAAAGTTTTTCCATCTACTATATCTATTTTTTTAGTGTACATGCCTCGCCCCAAGGCGCGACATGCAGGCCACGGCCATCTAGTCTACAAAAGTGGGTATAATTATGTTATCCATGTGTCTATACTTGGAAAAAACCTGGTCTTCGTGGCTTTGCTTCGTTTCTTGTTTATTTGTGGAGCGATTTTCAAAATTGTTGTTTTCTTAGTTACATCACTTCCAAGCTATCTAGCCAGGTTTCGGAGTCGATTTCCAAAACAAGACATTGTTTGACTCCTCCCCAAGCGCGTCCTCCTCTTTTCCTCCCATGTTAAATTCCCATAGGAAAATCGTTTTTTCGCTATAAAATAAATTTTCATCAAACACATTTTTTGGCGGAGGATGAATTTTTTGTTATTGATGAAAAAGTACTTGCATTTAAATAGTCGGCAGAAAAACGTGGATCAGAGAGTAGTTTAAATTAATAATTGAGTAGTAATTGAGCATTGTCACTCCATCATTAGTAGTATAGAGGGATTCAAAATGATACCACCTAACGGTGGCATCATTTCTCCACCCTCTATACTACTCCACCACCCCCAAAAAATCAAAAAAATAGTTAACGATGAAATTGTCTCCCACCAACCACGAAAAATTCAAAATTGGTGTCAAAAATACATCATGTTGTTTTCACGTCCAATTGAACATATAAATTTAATAGGTTATAATAAAAAATATTATAACAAAATGGATAATAAAATACACAACGAATTGGAATTGTATAATGACCTTGCTGAAGAATTTTACGCCGCTGTTTCTACAGTATTAAAACACGGTAAAATGACAATACTATGTGGTATCGAATACATGAAATATCAGCGTAATTTATTACGCTGCGATAAAAACGTTGAATTTACAATATTAAACCGGCAATTATGTCGCCGGTATAAGTCTCAAATTTATGTAATGAAGCGACTAAATAGGATCAATAGGATCGTAGAAACACTACCGAAATATTATCAAACTAATTTTATAAAACAGTTTAAAATCAAAGATTCGTTTACGGATATGCGTTTCTACAATATCGCTTTTAACGAAGAAATTGAAAAATTATTAGAAGAAATTGGAAATTGAATAGAAAAAAACAACTATTAGAGAAAATGGATAATACAATACAATTGGAATTGAAAGTTTTTAATAACTGTGTTGAAGAAATTTATGAAGAATACGGGGGTTATAATCCTATATATAAATTCTATAAAATGAGAACACTAGGCGATATCGAATACATGAAATACCAGCGTAATTTATTACGCTCCGATAAAAACGTTGCATTTACAATATTATACCGGCAATTATGTCAACTATACAATAGGCAAATACAAACATTAAGACGGATAATGCGTATCGGATATGAAATTAAGGTGTATTATATAAAATTGTTAAAACCCAACGATTCGTTTACGAATATACATTTCTACGATATCGCTTATAAAGATATTAATAATTTGTAAAAAAAAATAACAAAAGCCTCCACTCGTGCACAACACCCCCCAGCGACTGGGCAGATTTCTAGCCGGCACCCAGCCACTGGGGTGTTGGGACCTTTCTTAAGCCCACTCATCTGTTGGCTCACAGTCTGGTTTTACGGGTCGCCTTGAACCCCATTGTCAATTCCTCTAATTAAGAGAAACCAGCGAAGTAAGGCGAGCCTATGTGTGAATTTGGTTTCCGAAATTGCAAAGCTCTTAGGCAGAAATCTTTTAGGCCGGCACCTTTGAGCTTTGCAATTACATCGCCAAATACAGACATATTTATAAACTGCTACCATTAAACAGACGAGACGGACGTCATACCGGATCAACAACATGGCATGCACGAGATGAGACCAATTGTTGTAAGGTCAACAAACATATATATACTCATCAGTTTCCTATACAACATACAAATGGTGTGCATATTATAATTATTTATTAATACCTATTGGCGAAAGAAAACATGTGATGGTTCGTTATTTTGTTAATTTTATATTTTTTTTTAATAATTTAAAGCTGAACACTCCATATTATTACATAGTAATTAATTTATGTTGTAACGACAATGTTTCAATTACACGGGTTATGGCCCATGCGTAAATTGATAGCCGAGGTAAACAGAGCCGATAATTCTCAGTGAAAAACACATGTTGTATAGGTATGTAAATTTGTTTACTGCACCAATATAATATTTTGAAAAAATTAGGAAAATTAAGAATTTTTTTTTTTTTTTTTTTTTTTTTTAAATTATTATTTTATTTTTATTTTATTTTTTTTTTTAATTATTTTTAGTAGTATAGAGGGTGGTATCATTTTGAATCCCTCTATACTACTTTTTTTTTAAATTTTTTTTAATTATTTTATAATGGTGCTGTAACATTTCCTCCGACTTTATTTCCAAGTTTTACCCTAAATTTATCCCAATCAGTACACTCAATTTTTGGCATGGTGGCGCGCGCCTTGATCCTTATATCATTTTTTAATTCTTCATATCTCCCCATTTCTTCCACCACGGATTCAAACTCTAAATTTGATATTTTCTTATCGGCCAACGCTTTGGACACCATAACGTCGATGCTATTTTTCTTAGACCTAGCGAGAACGGATATTCTATCATGTTTTCTACTTTTTTTCTCGAGTTTTCCACCCGCCGCCCTAATTACCATACAAAGTGTTCCAGATAAAACGGTAATTCCACTCAAAACCCCTGCAAGTGGAATCATTACAATTGTAGATAGCGTTGCAGCAGTCCCCGCCCCACACACACAGAAACACTTGCCAGAACCGTACTAGATGCTTCAGCTATGTTTGCCGCGCGCCTATATTTATTAGAGTGTCTTTTTCTATTTGCACATTCTCTAACTAAAATATCCTGCATAGCGACGATATTATTCAACCTAAAATCTGAACTTTTTTCGTTAATTGAATACAGTGTTGGTGGAGTGGTATTGAGAGTTGAATACAGTGTTGGTGGAGTGGTATTGAGAGTTGGATACAGTGTTGGTGGATCGTATTGACAATTGGAAGCGGTGATTCGTTCATAGTTAAATTTATTTCAATATATTAGTATTTACACAATAAGTTCAATTAACAATGAGACAATAGTGGAAGAACTCTCTGAGTCACCGATTTTCGTAACAAAGTTAATAACACTACCTTGGGAAAGTCTAATTCGATCATCACCGGAGAACGAAACCACCGTCGAACTATCTCCAGAGATTTTAGTGACTCCAACCCCCCGTTCTTCCCCATCTACTACAATATTATCGCGACCGCGCCACAGGTTTACCATTAGCATTAACCGAGCAGACCGCCATTTGGATAACTTCACCTGCAGCTGTCATAGTGTATCCCCCATATTTATTACTCGCTTTGGCACCGAACGAATATTCATAGTGCCCCACAACCAATGGGCCCCGCTTCTCAGCCCAAACTGTTATGACACGTTTTGGTGTTTTCATTGTTTTCACTATTCCGGCAAGCGCACTGTTTGAGTTATATGCCTCAGTACGAACTCGTTTTACTTTATCATCAACCGCAACAAGTGATTCATCAACGGCGCGGATAGATTCAACCACTCGGGCTCCTAATCCCGCAATCCCCTCCCCGTCCGATCCTCTGAGCGCAACACCCTATAAGCCTCCTAAGGGCCGCCTGGTGGTCTTCTCGGGCTTTCTCAATACCCGACCGGGTCTCTTTTTGAAATTCGGTTATTTTTTCATCTAGTTCAGTAAGTGTCGCTTCTCTGTTGATAGAGTCCTCTGAGCGCAACGCATCATAAGCCTCCGTAATGGTTGTCTGGTGGTCTTCTAAGGCTTTATCAATACCCGACCGGGTCTCTTTTTGAAATTCGGTTATTTTTTCATCTAGTTTAGTAAGTGTCGCTTCTCTGTTGATAGAGTCCTCTAAGAGCAACACCCTATAAGCCTCCTTAATATCCGCCTGGTGGTCTTCTAGGGCTTTATCAATACCCGTTCGGACTCCATCAAGATCAAACCGGGTCTCTTTTTTAAATTCGGTTATTTTTTCATATAGGTCAGTAAGTGCCGCTTCTCTGTTGAGAGAGTCCTCTGAGCGTAACGCCCCATAAGCCTCCGCAATGGCCTCTTTGTGACTTCTTCTCGGCACCCCCTCAAACCCCCGACCTGGTCTCTTTTATAAATTCGGCTATTTTTTCATCTAGTTCGGTAAGTGTCGATTCTTTACTGTGAGAGTTCTCTAAGCGCAACGACATCATAAGCCTCCGCAATGGCCTCTGCAAGGTTAGACTGGTGGTCTTCTCAGACTTTATCAATACCCGACCGGGTCTCTTTTTGAAATTTGTTTATTTTTTTATCTAGTTCAGTAAGTGCCGCTTCTCTGATGAGAGAGTCCTCTGAGCGCAACACCTCATAAGCCTTCGTAAGGTCCGCCTGGTGGTCTTCTCGTGCTTTCTCAATACCCGACGTGGCCTCATTTCGAAAATCGATTATTTTCCCGTCTAATTCAGCAAGTGTAGCTTCTTTGCTGAGAGAGTCTTCTAAGCGCAACACCCCATAAACCTCCGCAATGTCAGCCTTACGGTCTTCTCGGGCTTTATCAATCCCCAACCGGGCCTCTTTTCTAAATTTGTTTATTTTTTTACCTAGTTCGTTTAGTTCCGTATGCGTTTCTTCACGACTTTGTGTATTCACAGCCAGGGCATATTCTCTAAGTTGTGATAGTAGACTCTTGTGAATCTCGTCCGTGGCCCTCGATATAGTTCTATTAATCAAGGCCTTTGTTTTTTGGGTAGTTAAAAAGTCGCCCTCTGTCGGGATGAATCCCCCTTCTGCAGGTTCCAAATTATTTGAATTTGTCACCCAATCGGAAGAACTACCTGGTCCGTATATACTCATAATGTTGATAATATATATTACGAACATGCGTTTAATTCTAATTTTCTTAATTTGAAATTTCTAGGACGACCGAAATCGGGTAATCGTTCTTCAACTCTCGCCCTTTATCATCAAGAATATAAATCTTCAACTCGTGGATGTGTCCCGATTCCAAAACTTTCATCTCTGGGTGTGGGAAGTCTAACGTTACAGTCTCGCCATAGAAACAATCGCTGGCGGGCACAGTTTTCAGTAATGTGCTGGGGGATCCGTCTATCGTGTTGTACGATGTGTTCACCCGATCCAGGTGCACCCTGAGAGTTTTCGTGAAGGTGAAGTCCACCGGTTTATCACCGACGTACTCACCCGGGGTAAACACTCCTTTGTTTGAGGAGTAGTCTCTCTAAAACCGAGTTGAATACCCAACCCCGGGGAGACCACTACCTTATTATCACTGCTGATGGTCATTGTTGCGAGCCCGGTAGCATTCGATACTGTGAGGTTGATTATACCGTCAAGCTCTGAGTTGACAAAATCTTTGAGCTGTCTTATTCCCCACAGTCCGTGAGGCAGCTTTACTTCTAATTGTAGTCCATCCTTCACATAGTAAAACCATTCGCTCTTCCCCACATTCTGCCATCCAACCGTGAAGGTGATTGATCTAAGGCCTACCCGGTGTTTTCCGCAGCAGTTGTCTATTAATTTTTGAAGTTCACAACTCCCTTTTTGAACATTAGTTATAGTAGCAAACATAATAATATCTTTCAATGGATACCAAAGCATTTAGCTTTAACTCTAATGCAAAGTATAAAGTTGGTGGTGTATACTCTCAAAAGAACACCATTGGTTGGCTTGTGCACCCTAAAATAAGAGTCAGTTTGGGTATGGGTTTCGACACAAATTTCACTAACATATTTGAGAAATATAGGGTGACCAAGATTAGTACGGTGGATGGGGTAAACAGATGGCGGGCAACTCAGATGCAGTTCTGGCAGAACCAACTAAATTTTGCCGTGTGGTGTGCCACAACTGGGTGTGGTGTATCTTTCGGAGACCACATAAAACCAAGTAACAGCATGATGAGCAGTAGCTTATACAACTTTCATGTTTATTATACTATTAGAAGGATTTGAAAGAATTACGTGTTCCACTACCTCAAGACGACGGGTGGAATCCCATTTCCAACACATACAACCGTAAGGAGTTCGAACGGATATGTGACGAATTTGGTGTGGACCCAAACCGTGATTGGAAACAAAAAGTTTACACCAAGAACGATTCAATGGGCGACACCCCTTTTTTGAAGAAGCTGGAAATGATGTAAAAGTTGTTGATGGCACATTCGATAGCAGTACTATGAGGTACACGTCAAGTTTCCTAATACATAAAAGACCAAGTTTTTTTCTTGATATGTTCTCAGATAAAACCTACTACCAAACATATCCGGCTTCACTACACCAACCATCTAAAGTTGGAATAGCATGGAGTACATTTATATTAGATAAAAGCACTGGATTTACTCAGCCGGGGTTACTCGCCTCAACGACTCCATTCGTACATATGTGTGGGCTATACTAGGTGCACAAAAACAAACTCGCAGTTCTATAATAGGATTCGGAACGGCGTTTGACGCGCAAAAACAGTTCTTGGTACTTGTTGAGGACGCCATCTCAGCTAAGGTGGACCTGGAGAAGGCGATCCAGAATTATCAAGACGTTTTGCAGAATGCCAGCACCCCAGTAGACTATGTATTTGGAATAGGTCTTTATATGGCGCCGAGCAATATGATACTACGAGACGACCCGGTTGACGGTTACAATAATCAGATCGTAATCGCCACCGCCAATCAAAAAATCGGCCACAACGGTAACGTGAACACGGATATCATCAAGCGCACCCCCAACAGTGGAACCGATTTCATAAAACACAAAATGGATACACCTCCCCCAATTCGTAAATCGAACCCAGTACCCCCAATTCGTAAATTGGATGCACCATCGAGTTCCATCAACAGACCAATCGCGATTGGAGAAACACCAATCAATCGTAGATTGGATGAAATTGGAAGCACAACACACGAGGAGGAGAAATTGGGTCTCGTCATCGCCCTCGTGGCGATCGGATTATTTACGCTTTGGTTGTAGGAACTCTCTGACAGAGAATAATAGGAGACCGGCGATTGCCACGATTAAAGCCCAGGTATTTTTGGCTAGCCATCCGGCCGTTTTTGATAATATAGATAGCAAGTAAGAAACGATACTTCCGATCAGTCCAGGTAGTGCGGCAGCCGCCTTTCCAGCTAATTTAGCTAGAAGACTGGCGAGGGCTTTTAGTTGTTTTTTTATCCACTCCTTGGCTCCACCGGATGGAGAGGGTGCTGGTGCTGGTGCTGGTGCTGGAGCGGGTGGTGGTGCCGCTCCACCAGTGAAAGCTAGAACTATGGTCGATATAGTCATGCCGATAGCAACGAGGATGCTTGCTATCGTGACACCCTGCTCTCTGAACAGAGTGCGAAGACGCTCACCGAGTGTCGTCTCCTCGTGCAGGACCCTCGAGATTGTTTCGCGGATCCGACTTATTTGGGTGCGGAGAGCCTCACGGTTAGTCGATGCAGCCTGCAAGCGAGCTTCTCTTTCGTCCCGCAACGACCGCAGGCGTTCGGTAATCCGCTCGGTAGATTCTCTATCGTCACCCGCTTCCTCCAGTTTTCTTTCTTCTAGCGCGATATGTTCATCCAGCGACGAGAGTTTGGCGAGGTTAAGGACCAGTTCGCCCCGGACCGTTTGCATAACCTTATCGAGGCCCCGGAGTTCGCGAAGGGGTAACGGTGGGTCATTCATCGTCCTGAGTATTTCGTCTATCTCACTTTCGTTGAGCTCCATCGTGTTAATAGCGTCGGTGGCTACTCGAGGGAGTTCGCTGAGCTCAACAGTTTCTATATCGGCGGCCGTCTTCGCCATCGTTTCGTCGGTAGACTGTAGGGCCTCTACAGCGCGGGCCGGCACAATTGTTTTACCACGCGTCCAATCTGGAAATCCTAGTTCGTTCTTTATGATATTGCCACCGCCCCGGTTTCCGGCAATGGTTTTTAGCGATAGGGGTTTACCGGTATTCGTGTTGATGATCGAGATATTTGATGATTTTAGTCGCAACCTACCACGCATATCCAATTCGAACTTGGAGTAGTCGCGACCGACAGAGGGGACCAGACCGATTTCTGACAAATTGTTGTAGTAGTCGTTTACAGCTCCCTCAAGTAATTCCTGACTTTGACCAACGCTGCTGGTAGCGCCACCTATTTCCCCCAATTGCGATTGGATTGGAACTGGAGTCTCTATGAAGGGCGTTTCGTTATCATCATCATCACCATCGAGGTAATCGTCTCTACCGCTTGCATCCATTTCAACATCGTAATCAGCCATATTTATAATTTTCTTAAAATTAATTATGTATTAAAGACAAAACCATACGGGTTTAATAGTTTCAATAATTTTGAAAAAATTAATTATGTCTTCGAGTCAATACGGTCGCAAACTCAATCCATACCGCAGACTGCGTGAGCCCCTCGGGCAAAAGGCGTGAGACAGAGTGTCGTTATTACGAACAACCCATCGACGATCGACCAGAACCAGCAGCTCTTAGTCCGCTTCCCCAACCTCGGAGCTAACGACGTCATTGTTCCGGGTACTGTTCGCCTCGCTTTCACTATTTCGCTAACGTCGACGGACGCGGACCGAACCGTAGTTCAGAACTTGGGTCGCGCCATAGTCAAGAAGACTATGATAAAGATTTCTGGTAATGAGGTGATGTCGATCGATGACAGTGACGTCTACCATTGCTATCAGGACCTGTGGAAGACGTCACACGAGCTTGAAAACGCTGTCTATCAAGGTATTGACACCAGCAAAAATAAGAACGTAACCAAACTTAGAATCGGGGCTGCTAACAAGGCAGATAACAACGCGAGTGACAACGCGGTCGCGGGCGCTTACGGCAACCGCTTCTACATCCCGCTCGACTTTGAGTTGCTGGAGAGTCACATGCCCTACTATCAGAGCGCTTTGGCTGACCGCCTCGAATACGAACTAACGTTCAACGACTACGGCCGAGTTATCATAGCCACCGACCAGTTATCGACGTATACGATCGATAATGTTTCGCTGGAGTACGACATGGTCACGATGCCCGAACTAGCGCGATTGATCAGAACCCAGTACGCCGGCGCGTTGCCATACTTTACGACCGAGTTCTTCGCCATCGCAAGATGCCGAAAAACAAAAGCGACACATTGTGGAATATTAACGTCAACGTACCCGCCCGCTCGATGAAAGGTATACTGATGTTGTTCGAGGATGCTCGGTTCGCGTTCGGTGCTAGAAAAACCGACAGATTCTATAATCCCAAAATCACGAAGGTAGAGGTGACGATCGAGGGAGTCCCCAATCAACTCTACAGCGCGGGTCTTCGCGCGCACCAGCAGTGGGATGAAGTAAGAAAGCAGTTTGCTGCCGGATCTAAGCGCTCTCCGGAGGTTGCAGCAGTTGCTAAAGACCTGCATCTCTCGGCCGTCTCCCTCGCGGAGTTCCTGAATACCAAATACGCGTTATGGCTAGACATGCGAGCCAGCGACGATGACCAAATACACGGTAGCGGACGCCAAGTTGAGAACGCTAGTGAGGGTGTGACGATCCAGATAACCAAAGAGGCGGACGGAGCCGGGCCATTGAACGTGTACTTATATATAATTACAGACGCACAACTCAACATCGAAGATGGTCGATACGTATCAGCGATCTACTAAATCTAACGATTTATTAATAAAAAAATCATCTAACGATTTATTAATACATAATTTTGAAAAAATTAAGAAATCTAGCAATCAATACCAATTCACGATTGGAGATGCTCACTCTGCCATAATATGTGGGCAGACAGGATGTGGAAAAACGGTTTTTCATCCTCGACTTACTCGAGGGATCCTACCGCGATGCCTTTCGTCACATTGTGATCCTATGTCCCACTGTGCGGCACAACGATATTATCAGCGGTGCCCGTGGATATGGACCGACCCTGAGGTATACGTTATTGACACCGGTGATAGGCTTCACGATTGGTTTGCGTGGTTTATACCAAATATTTCAGGGCGAGCCCACCCTATACGTGATTGACGATTGCTCAGCCAAGGCGGCGATGACCAAAAAGAAGGACATGCTCTCCGAGCTCGCATTTTCTGGCCGCCATGCGAGGCAAAGCGTATGGATATCCACTCAAAAATACAACGCCGTCCTCAAGGATCTGCGCGAGCAAACGAAATGGGTCGCCCTCTTTCACTGCAAGGACCGAGACTCATTCGATGACTGTCTTCGAGAGAATGACGTTATCCCAACGCGCGAGGAGCGCCTGGAGGTTCGACAGATACTTTCGAAAACTAAGCACGCCAAGCTTCTGCTAAAGACTGATCAACCAACTGCTTATAAAGTTATCAACTAAATCTAACGATTTATTTAATAATTTTGAAAAAATTAGGAAAATTGCAAAGTAATAAGCTATTGCAATGCTTAGCAATTGCTGAACAATGCTTAGCAAATGCTGAACAAATACTGAACAATGCTTAGCAATTGCTGAACAATGCTGAACAATGCTGAACAAATACTGAACAAATGCTGAATAATGCTGAACAATGCTTAGCAATTGCTTAATAATGCTGAACAAATGCTGAATAATGCTGAACAATGCTTAGCAATTGCTTAATAATGCTGAACAAATGCTGAATAATGCTGAACAATGCTTAGCAATTGCTTAATAATGCTGAACAAATGCTGAATAATGCTGAACAAATGCTGAACAATGGTTAACAATGTTAACAATTTGGTGCTCCGCTGCGAGCTTTGTTGCGAGCATAATGGTGATCATAAGTATCGGGTGGTGCGCATTTATTATTTTAATAATTTTGAAAAAATTAAATAAATATGTTAAAGTGATAGAGGTTGTTAGAATAGTTAAATTAATTTTAAGAAAAATGAACTGCGACGAACTTCTCGATCAGCTAATAGAAGAAACCTCAACTCAGACTGCCAACAATAATGATCCGACAGAGCAATCGGGATCTGGGTTGAGTGCAACGACTCCGAATGAAAATGAAAATGCGGCGCGACGAGAGCGGCTAGCTGCGCTGGTTGCTGGGGGGACAATCGGAGCATTATCTCGGTAGGCGTCTCTCAGTTTTTCAGGTGGATAAGATGTCAGATGCGGAGATCAATAAAAGTATGCGCGATACGAATCCAAATTGGGAGCAGAGATGACAAAAACTCTTGGATCGGCGGCTATTCATTTGTACGCTACCGCCGTTAGTAGACTTCTCCCTATACCAAACACTGCGGGGTTGATTGATGATCTAGAGACTGACCCTTTTATAGGACACACTCTTAGAACGGCATGCTGCTCAATTTATCACAAGTTTGGAATGTACTTAGCTCCACTAACAACCGCGTTGACCACGGGTAAACACTGTCAATTTGGACATATATGCCCACGAACTATAAGCTCTAATATTAATACAAAATATAATTTTGAAAATGATGACACAAGACACACCCACGAGAGTGACGGAGTTGAACCAGATTGCTCCAACACAATCGAACCAGATTGCTCCAACACAATCGAACCAGAGTGTTACTCCGCCACTGGATGACATACCGCATATAAAAAATCCCAAAAGACAGGCAGCTGGGCGGGCGGCGGCTGCCACCCGAAAAGTTAAACAAGATAAAATACTCGCCGAGCTTCGAGAGGCTAAACTCCAATCGAGATTGGGGACGGAGACAGCAAAACATCTGAATACAGAGTTGAGTACAACAACACCCCCAATTCACGAATTGGAAGCACACTCAAATTCAAAGAATTTGTCACCCAATACACGAATTGGGGGTTGGAGTTGGGCTGAACCCAAATTCGTGAATTGGAGTTGGGTTGTTGGTGGTGGTCTGGCAGTTGTTGGTGCCCTGTGCGTTTGGAAATACCCCAAAAAACAACCAGCCAGTGTTCATAAGAAAGTTACGAAACACCAATCATCAACAATGTTGAATTTGGATGCGCCCCATTTAAACATTGATCGCGACCCATTTTATATGCAATAATTATAACAATGGCTGAACAAGATGGTAAAATGTTAGTGAATGCGCTTTATCACGCCGTGGTGATATCGGGTTTCAGTATCGGGTATGCTCGACTATCAAAGATGGCCCTAGGAGGAACCGCTCCCAAATTGGACTTTACTGTGAGAGACGTAGGGCTCGCGACCTTAGATGTAGCGGCCGCAGTTTGGACCCGAGATTATCTAGTTAAAGCTGGAATTCTACCAGTTAATAATATGGAAATAAATGGCTTCAATCGCAGTAATAGTAGGTGGTGCGCTTGTAAACGCATTGGCGTTCAGCGGTAGCAACTTTATATTCTCTAAAATGAAAAGCTCGAACGTGGATGAGGAGCGTAATCGTCATGATTTAGCTGTAGAAACAACTCAATAGCGCAAAGGAAGCATGGTCGAAAAAACGTAAACAACCGCCCATCTGGACTGGGTCAATGAAGAGCTTCGCCGCGAAAATCACGCCGCGCAAACTTTTCAGAACGTTGAAGAAGCCAACCGCGAGTACGCGCTGGCATATCCGCACAAAATTCTCGATCCAATGGATCCCGAGCCCCAACTTTCAGATTTCTATGTACCGTCAGAGCCCCAAAAGGACCGCGAGATCGCGTTCATCATCGTGGGAATGGGTGTGGTGGGTCTCGCCGGCTATTATATTCAATCGAGATTTTAAATTAATTAATTAAAACATATATATATATATAAGAACGTGTTAGTTGACGAACTTTATGACGCTATGATCGATGTAGGCTACACTGCCCAAAAACATCGTTTACCTGGTGCAAAGAGTATGATTCGTCTGGCCCGAGATTGTCTCGAGACGTGGCGCGAGGACGAAAAAGCGGCCACCCTTTTCGCAAAGCGGATGTTAGATTCCTCCACCAATCCTGGGAGATTGGATGAATTAGATTCCCCTCTCCTGTTCCAACCCAAACGCGATTGGGGCTGCAGCGACAATCGCAATTGTACTTCCAACAAAGGTTTATTATTAACGACGCAGTTACCGGACGAACTGGCGAGGGCATGTTGGAGATTGTCCGATATATTAGAATACTTCGCATACGATGAACACGCGCAAACTTGATACCAAACTAACGCGCAGCTGTCGAATACATACTAATAGCCCCCGCGGCTACTGGAAGGGACTCGCGGCCATCAAGAACCTCGCGGCGGCGACCAAGGTTTCAGAAAACGCTGTCAAGGAATGGCTCAAGAAGCAGGCCATCTGGCAGATCTATTTACCCGCGCCTCACAATATTCCGCGCCCAAAATTCGACGTTCCGGTGCCCGAACCAAGTTCACCAAGCGGATCTCCTGTTTCTCCCTCACGATCGCGTCGGTCGCAAAACGTACAAGTACGCACTGACAATCGTTGACGTAGCGAGTCGTTACAAGGGGGCTGAGCCGTTGTCCACTAAAGAGTCTAAGGAAGTGGCCGAGGCTCTTTCCCGAATATATAAGAGGAGTCCTCTCAAATGGCCGAATCTTCTCCAGGTCGATCCCGGCCGCGAGTTCATGGGCGCGGTCTCTCATCTATTGTCTAAGCATAAAGTTTCTATCAGACGCGGCCGCGTCAACATCCACCGGGACCAGGGATCGTGGAACGCTTCAATCGAACCCTGGCTGAGAGACTGTTCGGACACCAATACGCTAAAGAACTTGTAGACCCTCATTCGCGATCGACCGAGTGGGTGGCCAGACTGCCCGCCGTGGTCTCCACACTGAACGGAGAGGTGACCAGATTGATAGGTAAGAAGCCTGTAGATGCTATCAAGTTTAAAAGGGTGACGAGCAAGCCCTCTGCCGTCTCGCGCGGGCGACCAGTTGGTTTAGAGGAGCAGCGGCTTCCATCAGATATTGACGTCCGGTACCTCTATCAACCGGGAGAGCTCGAAGGTGGCAGCCGCCGCGCGACTGATCCCGTGTGGTCAATGAATGTATATCATCTGGATCGCTCTATTACCAAACCTGATGAGCCCGTGCTCTATTATTTGACTGATGGTCCATCTCGCGGTTTTGTTCGCGAAGAACTTCTTATGGTGCCTTCTGACACCCAGCTACCCCCGGATCGTTAGAGATGTTCGGTATGTATTCCGTCTGGTAACACGCGTCTTTTATCGTAGTACGCCGAGAGTCCTAATTTTTTTTGACAGTACGTTTTCATAACACCGTCTTTCATTTTAAATCCTCTATTTTGCGCTACATCTATAATGTGTTTTCCATCTTCTGTAGTTTCACTTAGTACTCGTTTATATCTATATCCCAATTTAAATTGTTAGTTCTCTTGGACATTCCTTTCGCAGAGTTTTTATTAATTTTAATTTGTTCCAAATTATCTTTAGTGAAATTAATTTTTTCTACGAAATAACACTTACTAGATAACGCTATCGCCCTATCCCCGCTAAATTCCATTTTGAAAAGTCCGGCTCTCTTTCGCTCCATTTATCCCAAGCCAACCATTTCTTTTTTTTCTTTTTCAAACTCGTCTAGTAAGTTAGGTCTAATCAATTCCTCTATCGTTTTTCCACTAACTCCTATATACATACTATCTGTATCCATCTGTATTAATTCAAAGTCTTCTCTTTTTACGTATTTATCTAGAAATTCGTAGTAAAATTCCAACATTCTCAATTTAGCTAGTTGATAAACCGCTATTCCACAGTGGAAGGGGCTCTTTAATGCACACCGGGTTTTTCGGGAAGATATTTCGTACGCATCTCCTATCTCTTCCAAATCATCAAAGAATGCAGATCTTAACGCTTTGTCAACACAGTTTTCGTCTTGTGTATATGTCGTATTTAAATGTCTCTCTTTTGCCTCTATCATTTTTCCACAACACGAATTGCCTAATAATTTCATTATATCCGCTACTGGTTTCTTATTTGGTTCTACATCGCCTGTTCGTCTTGCGGCTGTAACTTCTTTTGCGAACCATTCGAAGGGTTTACCACTAATATAATCTATAACACGATGAACTCCCGTTATTTCTAGGCCGTGTTTTAAATACCATTTCAACAGTGGCGCGTACAGCAATACTTTAGTGGCGGTCATAGATCCCACCAATTTTCTTCCATTTCCTCTAGTTCTTCCAGTATCTTCCAAATATTTTAACATGTGTGTGGGAACTTCATCAACCTCTACTTCTCTGTTTATAAATATTGGGGACATTTCAGAAAACTTATGTTTTAAGTTGTGTGGAACTTCTATATCCACCTCCGCAAACCCAAACCAGTCTCCAGATAAAACTCTTTTACAAAACTTTTTAATAAATTTAGGGTTATGTGGGGTATCTATATGGTGTATAGTTTCTCTCCCACACGGCATCTCTTTATTTAACGTAGATAAATATAACGCGTTTGCATCGTACCCCAAAACAGCCTTGCAAGGTTTGTTACTTTCATTTGATCTAATATTGGAAACACCGGCTTCTGCATAGCGTGTAAATACTATTGATGGACCACCAACTAGAGCGTCCTTCATCATTTCGTATGTTTCTTCTTTTGGTGCATATAGAGCATCCTCCGGTATAATCGTCTTTGAAGATTTTTGTTCTTTAATGGTTCCTCTCAATAAATATTGTATAGCTACTCCAGGTAGTGTTACCGCATCTTTGAAAATATCCACACCTCTGTGTTTATAAAATTCACACATTTTTTCCACCGCTTCTAGGAACGGTGCTACATCTAAATCATTATAATATTTCAACCAATCTCTGAAAGTTTCATATTATTTTCTTCGAAAATTCTACGACATTTACTTAATTCTGTTTCATCTATTAACATTTTTCCCAGATAGTTTGGAATACCAATTCTCTATATCGGGTAGTCCTGGGTAATCCAGTTTGTCTGGAGAATCGAACCACTCATAAGGAAAGAAAGATTTCTGTCCTTTGCAGTCGTAGGCTTTTATCCAACTATCGTAACTTACACCAGGTCCTAGATAAAGTATTACATCAAGAAATCTAAATTCTGGAGTAAATAGAAATATTGTTGAGTTTGCACGTTTTCCGACCATTACTTTCTTTGTTGTTGATGTCAGTTCGCCTACTAGGTATTTCTTTATTAAGTTTATATCGTACTTACTGCTGTTAAAACCTATAACCGGTACTTGCTCTATCCACTGTTCGATCTTGGCGATTTGGTTTTTACGTAAATATTCCGTATTAAACTTATATCTTGACCACACTTCTTCTCTTATAGCTTTTTTTTCCCCTGACTTTCAAATCTTCTACGAATTTTTCTATAAGTTTTGCGGGATCTTTATCACAAATATGAGTTACTGTTCCTGAGAAATTATCTCCTATACTAACGCTTGCCGGAACGTGCTCAGCTTCGTACTCTAAACTATTACCGTAGTTTCAACTTCTGGCTGGAGATACGACTCAAAATCGTATACTATCTGATATGGATAAAGAGTAGTGTCACAACCGATCTTTATATCTTTACCCGTTCTTTGGAATTCGCATTCCCACATAACTACTAGGTTGAATTCTTTGCTTTTTCTAATAACTTTATCTCTTCTCATTGTGGATGCGCGTTCTTCTTTTTTATGCTTTGCATGAATCTCACACCCGTGCCAGTAACAGCCGTGATATTGATATACGGTATTGGTTTCTGGACAGTATCCATCTACCGGAGCTCCTAAAATCCATCTTTCACCTCCGTGTCCGCACTGTTCGTGGTGAATGTGAATTCCCTCCCGCTTTTCCACAGAATACATCCAATCGATCGCACCATAACTTTTAGAACCTTTTGGGTAAAACGCTTTCTCGAACGACGAACGCGGGCGCTCTAAATAATTACCATCACATACTATTTTTGTCTCACCTTTCATACATTTTGGTCCGTGTCTCTTCATATTACTCGCTGTCGTGAATTTCTGTTTGCAATTATCGCAGGCGTAAATTTTAGATAGGTTTTTAAGGTTTTTTATCAGAAATGCGTGATTATTAAACAGTCCTATTGTCATTGGTTTATTACCTATTGCCTTATAGTGTGCTGGTACCTTTTTCAACCACCATACATTACATTCGGTGGGTTGATATACTTCTATACCGATTTTAAAAAACTCTTCAACCTTTTTCAGATCTGAAAAAGGAATTGGTGAAAACCACATTACTACCAAAATATTGCTTACTAAGTTCTTTCGCCCTTTTCTGTACATCTGTCGGGTCTTTTATCTGTCATATGCATAGCTAGACACCTGAACAGACAAAGGTCGTCATTATACTTATCTAAAGAATACATACCTTTTTTATTCTTCAGCCATTCTGGAAGTTCTCCTCCTGCCGCTTCTTTGGATTGTAGTCCCAAATCTATTCCCCTACTACCCTGTATTAGCTTTACAAAAACCTCTACCCATCTTACAAACTTCCACTTTGTATTCGTCTGTCTATTTTATCGGACATTATTCGTGTTTGCTCCTTATCTGACAGCCATTTTTTAACGGTTTTCATTGATGATAGTGGTTCGCTACCACCGAGATTTTTGTGATATTATAGTTTTAGGTTTTCCATTTTTAATTTCCTCCATATGTTCTAGCTTGTAAGAATATGAATATCCAAATAAATAAAAATTGGTTGTTAGATACGGAGCGAGTTTATCGGACATGCGTTCAGACTCGTTAATGTTAATGTTTTTACGAAAGGATATGTAACTACGTAACGTCTTCCATTTTCTACCTTTTCCAATGTTTCATCGTGAGCCCCCAATATTTCTTCACCTTTTTTCCACTATCGCGCTAACGATAGATTTTTTCTTATTATTATTTTGGCGCTCTAATTTGGGACAAATTATTTGTGCTTGAAGGTTTGATTACACTAGCCCTTAACCCCGCAATACTTTCTTTTTTGAATTCTGTTACCAACTTCCTCCGCTTTGGATATATCATTAAATGCCCCTCTTTTATAGGCGCGGTAAACCGCTTCATAAACGCCTCATTCTTTGTGGCATTTATCAGCTTTGTCAACCCCCTAACTCTCAACCGTTTACTATAAGTAATCCCTAGAGATTCGGCTTCTCTTCTCAAACTTTCTATTTCTGCTCTAGTTTCTGACGTTATCATATTTTCTGTAATATACTTTTGTATAACCTATGAAATTTATCTGTTCAATTGGTCTTGAAAACATTATGTTTTTTTCACTTCTAATTGAATATAAACATAAACATATACATATATAATGGAGTGTGAGACTTGTTGTAAAACGTTTACGCGTAAAGACTATCTACGAAGGCATCTAGCGAGACGTAGAAAGTTTCCTTGTGTCCCCCCGCAATTTCAATGCCCCAGATGCCCTTGTAAATTCGTTAGTGCCCAAACTCTTTGTAGACATAAGCAACTACGCTGCCCTGTGGCTACAGGTGAACGTGGTAGACTAGAGCTGGTAGAATTAATTGCTGATCTGCGAAATAAATTATCTATATTGGAGGAGAAAAATGGGGTGTTGGAATATAAACTATCACTCGTGGGCACATTTAAATCAGAAACTTATTAGAATAAATTCATAAATTGGTGTCAAAAATAAATCCTTTTTAAGACTATTGTTTTATCTGGTCAATTGGACGTGAAAACAACATGATGTATTTTTGACACCAATTTTGAATTTTTCGTGGTTGGTGGGAGACAATTTCATCGTTAAATATTTTTTTGATTTTTTGGGGGTGGTGGAGTAGTATAGAGGGTGGAGAAATGATGCCACCGTTAGGTGGTATCATTTTGAATCCCTCTATACTACTTCATTCCTTAAGCAATTGGGTATTTCAAAATTTTAATTGGGTAAATTAAAATCACACTACTGTTTACACATCAACAGACAGCAATTATTGAATAGTTTGCTTCGAAATGAAAACAAGTCTTGGCATTTCATTAAAATGGTCTCCTTGGAGACAATTCTAACGAAATACCAAGATGTGTTTTCTTAGAAAATAAGAAAAATATGCTATATTTCTGGTCTGTTTATTGTTTTCTGCAGCATGATAAAGGTACCATAAAATTTGTATTGCTTTTTGATACTCGTACTTCTGATTTGTTTGGGTTTTTTGGCAATTAAACGTGATCTGAAAGCATCTTGCATTATATTATTGTCATTTATGACTGGAAAAGGAAATGGTGGAAAATTGTTATCTGAACTCTCCTCTGATAACTTGAATAACCATTTGTTTACACTGACGCGATGGTGCGCCGCAATACAGGATGAGAATAACCCAACAACAAATTTCCTCCCATAGCTTTTCCCTGCAGAGTGGTGAATCAGATCGGATTCGCACTTTGGATAGTAATTATGACATTTTAAAAAATATCTTTCAATTGAAATATGTGTTAGAATTAAGAAACTGATATACACTAATACTTCTAAGTAGTTTTTAGCTCGACTATTCGAAGAATAGTTAGAGCCTATGTAGTCACCCCGGCGGCGTCGGCGTCGGAGTCGGCGTCGGCGTCCGCGTCGGCGTCGGCGTCACCGTCACGCCTTGGTTAAGGTTTTTAGTCAAGCTTGTATATGGAATACTCCTGGCCCTACACCCACCATTCTTGGACAACTTCATCTCCTAGTGATGTACATCAACAGCCCCTGACCTATATTTTACCATGACCTACATTTAACCTTGAATTACTTAGTTAATTTCCCTTTGTTAAGGTTTTTAGTCAACTTTGGTTAAGGTTTTTAGCCAAACTTGTACATGGAATACTATTGTGCATACAAACACCATACTTGGACAACCTTTTCTCATAGGGATGTACATCAATAACCCTTGATCTATATTTGACCTTGAACTACATTTCCTCTTCAATTACTTACTTAATTCCCCTTGGTTAAGGTTTTTAGTCAAGCTTGTAGATGGAATACTCCTGGCCCTACACCAACCATACTTGGACAACTGCATCACCTAGTGATGTACATCAACAACCCCTGGCCTAAATTTGACCTTGACCTACATTTGACCTTGAATTACTTAGTTAATTCCCCTTGGTTAAAGTTTTTAGTCAACCTTGGTTAAGGTTTTTAGTCAAGCGTGTACATGGAATACTATTGTGCATACAGACACCATACTTGGACAATCTTTTCTCATAGGGATGTACATTGTTAGAACGTGCGTGACGTCACGTTTTGACGTCATTCCCTCGCCATATGTCACAAATCTAGCGATGTCATTCAAAACAAAATGGCGGCGCCCACGCTAGGTAGTTTCGGTATTGTATCTGATTAAATCTCCGATTTTGTTTGCGATGCGCTTCAATATTGGCTGGTTTTATACTACTGTTGACATAATCAGCATTGCAATCATAATGGACATATCCATGTCGTTGGTTACGTCGCATATACTGTAAAAATGGACAAAATTCAGCTGAACCGACAGTGATTTCGATTTTAAAATTCGCCGCCATCTTGAATTTCCTGTGGAGACTTACCAATCAGAGCCCACGATTAGGGGTCAAATGTGAAAAAATAAACGCAAAAGCGGCACTTTATGTATATTAGGCTACTTCAGGTATATTAGGTTACTTCAGATATAAATAGCATTTATTCAACCTCCTTTATTATGCTACATGGAGCAATGGTTGCTGTATACACTACTATATTTGCTCAACCAATCAGGTGGCGATGCGTGAAGCGGGTTGTGTGGGATTGTTTCGGACAGAGAAATTCCTATGTGACGTTGGTAGCTAAAATGCGTACAACTAACAATATACAAATGTACTAAACACAAATGTTTAAAGTGAATATGTTTGGGGGCCTAGTGCATTAATCTATTGCCAGAGACGTAAATCAGCAGAAAGAATCGAAACTTGCTGTGTTTGAGCGAGCCACAAATTAATCCTGGCTATGGCATTTTCACAACCTCTTTTCTACCTTGGAAATGGAAATGGGTGGGAGGGGTAACTTTTTCCAAATGAGCCAAGTATTGGGGTGTAGGTCCGAGTCTTGCACCTGTGGTTGTTGTTCAACATTCAACATAACGATATACATGTAAATGTCAGATAAACACATTGACACAGTCAAATAATCAATTTCTGCATGTGTATTTTCTTTATTAATACGTTATTGATACAGCTCTAACATATCAAACATGCCGGAAAACCGATTGCAAAAATCACTCTTCCATGTGATACATTAAAGGGGGGGGGGGATAAAGTTCTACCATCGCAAGAGGTATGGAGCGGGGTAGCAATTTTGTTTCTAATTCTGTCCTGGCATTTTATGATGAACTAGCGGTTTAATATTTCGTAGTTCTTGCACAGACCAATAATAAACATGTAAATATACCTACTTGACCTGGATTATCCTTTTATTCCCATTTTATTCGCAAAACGCGAGGACATAATGCGCTGTTATTGTGACCATATTTTATAATGGCCGAGTCTCCGCTAGTTCTGAGTAGTACATAACTATAATTGCATTTCGTTACACTGCATTACACAGGGCTCCAGATAAGGAATTAGTAATTGAGTATTTTCACTCTATCATTTCTGAAGCAATTGGGTATTTCAAAATTTTAATTGGGTAAAATAAAATCACACTACTGTTTACACATCAACAGACAGCAGTTATTGAATAGTTTGCTTCGAAATGAAAACATATCTTGGCATTTCATTAGAATTGTCTCCTTGGAGACAATTCTAATGAAATACCAAGATGTGTTTTCATGGAAAATAAGAAAAATATGCTATGTTTGTGGTCTGTTTATTTTTTTCTGCAGCATGATACAGGTACCACAAAATTATTATTGCTTTTTGAGACTCGCTACTTCTGATTGCAATTGTTGTTTTTTTTTTGGCAATTTTAATTTTAATTCGGTATTTACGCAAATACGCAGCTTATCTGGAGCTCTGAAATTTGCATAAGAGTTATGATGGAGTAGTCTTTCCAAATGTGCGTTTTGGCTAATACGCACTTTATTAGATAAGCTTATCGTAATACATTTGTGTCATATTGTAGAATTGTCTCTCAATAACAATATAGTACGAACGTCAACGCCTTGCAGGTTTTTTCTATATTTTAGTGCGCGAAGTGCTATTACGCACATTCTACTGTGTAGCGCTATAGTGCAACCCGTTGCCTATAAAGCGGAAAACGTGCAGCTAGGTCTCAGCTACAGTACACATATTTTCTTTATGGTCTTTTGGCACTGTGTCACCGCGGACATAACGTATTTAAAGTGGTCGATCAACACGGGCATAGCATACCTGTCCCCCGTGATCACTGTCTCAGGCAGTGGGATCGCTGTGACAGCATCCCCGGTCATAGTTCTGAATACATAACTCTAATTACATTGCATTACACTGCATTACATCAAAGTTATAACGGAGTAGACTTTCCAAGAGTGCATTTGAAGCGTCCTTTGTTTACTTTCTACTTCGTGAAGAGTGACCTAAGAATTTTGCTAATACACACTTTAGTATGCTCCCCGAAAAGGGTGGGGGGGGGGGAGCATATTGTTACCCAGCTTTGTCCGGCGTCCAGTTTTACGTTAACGTTTTTCAAATTGCTATATCTCTGTGACTGCTTGGGATATCAACTTAAACTTCATATACACATTGATCACCATCCATATTTTCATTGTAAAAAGCTCAGGAGACCAATGTGAAGGACAAATGACGTTAAACTTTTTTTGTTAAAGTTTTACGTTGAAGTTTTTCAAATTGCTATATCTCTGTGACTGCTTGTGATATCATCTTGAAACTTCATATACACATTTATCACCATCCATATTTTCATTGTAAAAAGCTCAGGAGCCCAATGTGAAGGGCAAATGACGTTAAACATTTTTAGCGCTTAATAGCGCTTTATCCGAACCGTGCACGTACCACCAGTATTGGATTTTGCACCGGTTATATACGAGTGGTTTACACTGTTTATGCAGACTTGGATGCTAGCCTGAATACCGAGTAGGTCATATCTACTGATGACTGAATTATTTCAGATTAATTCGCCAGATATCTCATGAGCTAGACTGACTGTTAGAACATTAGTCCACTTACGCAAAATTGTCAGCCAAATGTTGGCACGGAGTTCTTATATTGACATGCGGACAAACGGAGGAATCTTATTCACTAGAGTATGTATATAAACTATCGTATTCATATTCTAGGAGTCGGACATTCAACCATTCTTGTGATCACTTTGTGACACAAGCTTTCACTGGAAATCTCTGGTAAGTACATATGTTTATTATTTACTTTCAAATGCTGCAAATAACGTCCGACTCATGCCAAGACCGGCAATTCACCGCATTATTATCGTATCCTCGATAATATTGCCCTATTACGTTTACCTGAGTTATTTGCACCCATTTCGACCAAATGCTTGGCCAATAAAAGCCGTATGGCATGTATCCGATGGTGTAGATTATCTCCCTTGATCAATTCGAACTGAATCATTAATAATTCGTGTTTACGTGTAAATGATAACGATTAAAGGTCTCGCATGTGAGTATTGTAATGGCATATTATTCTCAGTTTGTTGGTGCATATCACTAACTGTAGATGCTAATTTAGCTATGCATTTTATATTACGATACAGTTCAATATCGTGTCATGCGCTCTGTACAATACATGAGAATATTGCCAATTTTAACCTGTAACAATTGTAACGTGAATTTTCCGGATGACTTTCATTCACTCTATGTTGGACAGATGTAAAACTCCAATCCAAGTCGTCTGTACATTCATTTTATTAAGTCATGGACGTTCACAGTGTATTATAAATAGTGAAAATGCTATTACGACCAGGATAGACCAGATCAGACAGTTCTGCTCTAAATGCACTGATTTATACGTCAGTAAGCTGTAATAAGGACATGATGTGAAGTATGATGTATTTAAATCACTGATGCTTTAGGTGACTGGTCAGCCTGTGGAATCCTGCAGTCTGATTAGAGTCTACAGTGTTTATCATTAGTAATGTAATACCGTGAGTCTGCACAGGAAAATACATAGTTGCTCGTTATTAAATTAGCGCAGTTGGCCACGAGTAGTCTAATCAGGGTAAGGCCGGGTCGCAATTAAATGTTTGTTTACTACCGGTAATGGTAAATAACTGTGAATGACGTCGATATTTACATGTATGGCTGTGAATATATATATTGTTGTCTACACTAGATATAGTGGCTGTTCATTAATGTGTTATATCGTATTCTCCGACATATGCATTTCATCAGCCCCCTTCTTCCAACTAGTGAACATATCTTTGTGTACATTGCAATTTATCATGATTCATCATTGTAATTTACGAGGTTGTTTAGTATTACCATGCAATCATAATAATGATTTCATGTGCACTACTGTGACTATTATGGAGACTATAACACGTTACATTCTGGTAACAACGCCGTTGGTGTTTTGTAGTCCCAGCCAGTCAGCCAGCCAGCAACCAGCGACGGCACGTCTAGCTGGTGTTATTGCCAGTACGCTGCACCGATCCTATTCTGGGGTCCACTACACGACTCCGTGTACCAGCGGGGACTCCGTGTGGACCAGGGCGTAACGAGCGGGGTTATTATTCCGGTGACGTCATTCCGTCCAAGGACGAGATGAATCTCAGAGGACGTCCACCCATGTGATGTATTCACCCCATCCGCCCAAGTAGTCGATAATACTTTAATGTAACTGAACGACGTCATAAAACGTCACCGTCATCATGGCGGAAACCCGAGTTAGATAACTCTAAGTTTGTATCTTGAACGTGATGAACATTGTTATACGATACTTATCTGTTCCAGAATCGAGACTGTGCCTTGGTTGTGTGACTGTGCCTTGGTGAACCCTCGAGAGGACGTTGTCCGTTGTCTTGAACATTCATTATTTGTGTATATCTCCATTTGTAAATACATCATCATTGTAACTTTATACCTTGTTGTCTCCTTCTACAACGTGCTTGGTGACCCAACAGTAAACTATCACAGTGCCACCCTGTCGTGACAATACTACACCAATACCCAGGGTCAAGGACTTTAAATTTCAATCCAGGCGTCATCGGGGAGCATTTGTTGGATTTACCGACAATCTAGTTTTTGTCTCGCCTGCTTTAGCAGAAGCGGGACATAGGCATAGCTTATCCGTCAGCGTATGCGGCGGCGTCAACATTTCACGTTAAGTTTTTGCGTTTAGCTCAGTTTCCAGAAAGTTATAAGTCATATGACCTCCATACTTGGCATACATCAACACTGTGGTGTAACCATCTCACACAGAAGGAGCACATGTGACATTGGCCTAATGTTCATGGTTCATTGACATTCATTTTCACATGCATTCAACGTTAAGTTTTTGCGTTTAGCTAATGTTTCTAAAACTAAAAACTCTGGTTAATTCATTGTAACTTCTGTTTCCCTCAATGGAATGCTTTAATGTTCCATACATGCATTTGTAACAACATCCCGTATCATTCTACAGAAAGCCCATGGTGCCCGCTAACCCCAAAGGTGAAGGTAACTGACCTAGAAATTTCCGGGTTTGGAAAACTTAATGCTCGGTTTAATTTATTACAACTTCTGTTTCCCTTGATGGAATGCTTCGGTATACATCAATACTGTTGTGTAACCATCTTACACAGAGGGAGCCCATGTGACATTGACCTAGTTTTCGTGGTGTATTTACGTTACATTTCACATGCATTCAATGTTAAGTTTTGCATTTAGCTTAGTTTCCGGTAAACTACAAGTCTTACGACCTCCAAACTTGGTATACATCAAAACTGTGGTGTAACCATCTTGCACAGAGGGAGCCCATGTGACATTGGCCTTGTTTTCATTGTTCATTGACCTACTTTTCACATGCATTCAATGTTAAGTTTTTTGGCTATGTTTCTAAAACTTAACGCTCAGGTTAATTCGTTGTAACTTCTGTTTCCCTCAATAGAATACTTTAATATTCCATACATGCATTTGAAACAACATCCCGTATCATTCTAAATAAAGCCCATGGTGCCCGCTAACCCCAAAGGTCAAGATCACGGGCTTAGAAAATTGCGGGTTTGATTTATTACAATGTCTGTTTCTCTTGATGGAATGCTTTAATACTTATTGGGTGTAAACTATAGCAACATCCGGCAGATTCTACAGAAAGCCCATGGTGCCCGCTAAGGTCAATGTCACGGGCTTAGAAAATGCTCAGTTTTGAAAACTTAACTCTTGGGTTAATTTATTGTAACTTCTGTTTCCCTTGATGGAATGTTTTAATATTTCCTACATGGATTTGTAAGAACATTCCACATCATCTGCAGAAAGTTCATGGTGTCCGGTAGCCCCAAGGTCAAGGTCACGGACTTCAAAAATGTCTAGTATAGAAATTTAGCATCGGTTATTTACAGCTCCTTATGTACATGTACTATCAAACTGCGGCAGGCGGGACATCTTGCTCCGCAGAGCTCTTGTCTTATCTGCTTATTACTTCTTCATTGTTTTGGACATTCCTGTGGCCAGGGATTTAATTAGTTTATTTATTTATGTCTACTGCAGCTGATGCAAAATTTCATCCAAAATGTAGTCATTTAAAAGTGGGCCGAGACTTACATGTGCCGACTTTGTAACGTCATTGCTCGTTATGTCACGTTTTTAGATAAGGGAGGTTTTCGCTTGTTGCGTCACATACATAAGTCTGGTTTATTTCAGGAGTTGTATGCGTATCGAGTGATTGTGGTGTACCACCCAGCATTCCCAACGCCAGTCATGACTGGCCTGGATCCACGCCCATACCTGAAGGCACGACGGTAATGTACCAGTGTAGCACTGATTACAAGCCCAAGCTTGGAGCAGATGATGCCACATACGTCTGCTCTGCTGCGGCTTGGACTGACGGGAACTTTGAATGCAAGCAAATTACATGTGGTCACATTGAACCACCAACTAATGGCCATGTTGTAAATGAGGTCACGTACGTAGTAGGATCTAACATTAAATTTGCTTGCAATGAAGGATACACATTATCGGGAACATCAAATTTGATTTGTAGAACTGATGAATTATGGATGCCAAATTATGCCCCATCTTGTAATATTGTCAGCTGCCCTGAGTTGCCGGACATTGCTCATGCAACCACACAGCTTACTTACAGTATAAATGGTGTTAGAACGGAGTATGAAAGTGTAATTAAAGTCATGTGTACCGATGGATACATTGCTAACGGTCTCCAGAATGTCAAGTGCCAGGCAAATGGACAATGGACAAAATTACCAACTTGTTCGCAGTTTACTTGCAGCCCATATCCAGGATTAAACTCGAGCTGCATAAATCAGATTGCCTGGGAAGAAGAACTTCTCTTGCTATATTTTGTCTGCAATGTGAATCACACATCCGCGACTGGGCCAATAAAAGATGGGGTGTCCTGTACTGGAGGTGTCTGGTATAGTGAATCGATGGCCTGCTACTGTGACTGTCATGTTGCTGCAGACCTGTCACTTGTACAGTTGAACAACGTAGATGCCAGTGGTTACATCAAGCATGGACAAAAACTGTCGTGGTCATGTAAGAATGGTGGAAGCAAGATTATTACAGACGACTCGGAACTTTGTAATGATGGGAGTATAACAGTGCCTGAGTGCCAGCCTGCCCCATCTGTGATTACCACACAGGAGACTACACAGACGCCTGCAACTACAGCACCATGCGACAGATGTGTTTATATTAAATTCGCAAATACAACAAAGGAAGGAGAGACATACAAAACATTGTTCTGCAATGTAAATGTTTTACCATGGAGTAGTTGCACGCTTAGCTGGTATACAGGCAGCAAGGAAATTTCTAGGTACAGCAGTGACATGAGTAGCGTTGCCCTCCTGGATAGAACATCAGGCTTCGATTCCAGTTTTAGTGTCACAGGTGAAGGCCTCGCATTAGCTTTGGTATTTCCATATACAAACAGGTTCAATGGAGAGTATGTGTGTATGTCTCAAGATGAGAATGGGGACATTTTATCACAGGCCGAATATTTGTTTACTAATGAACTACCAGAAAAGCTACGTATTATTGAGGTGATAATAATTACCGTAGCAGTACCGGTAACCATTTTACTAGCAGTATGGCCCATGCGTGTTGTAGCAGTCATCATTTTTATGGGTAAACGTGTGCTCCCGTTCCTGAGTAACGACAACTCTGGCTCAGATGTGGAGTTCAAGTCTGGGAAAGATGATGGCAATGGTGCGGAAGTAGCGATGTCCCACTCATGTAAAGAATTGATTGATGCAGCAGGTGAGAGAGCGCCCATGATGTCCACTTGAGAAATCAGGCCTTGTTCCCACATTCTACACATACATTAGTGTGCCTACACAACTGGTTATCACATAGGCCCCACAATATTCAATAAGTATTTTCTAATCCGATGTCCAATTCAAATACGATTGACCAGCATGTGTTGAATGTTAACGTACATACATCAGCTGCATGTAGTTTGAATGTACATGTACACATACTGTTCTTGACATCTCTCCCATTATCTCCCCCTTTTCGACTTAGAATTTCCCAAGTTTGCCTTGTATCTTGTAAAACCTTTAAACCGTACTAGCAACATACCTGAAACTTGGTATGTAGCTTCCTTATGAATTGATGAGTAGATGCGCAAAGTTTATTTCGATTTTTGATTCGACCCTTGGGTCATGGCTAATCTCCCCCTTTTCCGACTTAGAATTTCACAATTTTGCATTGTAACTTGTAAAACTTCTAAACATAATAGCTGGAGGCTTGATGCTTGGTATGTACATGTAGCTTCTTTATGGTGTTTAGATGCACAATGTGAATTTCTACTTTTGCTTTGACACTGAGCCATGGATTATCTCTCTCTTTTGGACTTGAAATTTTGCCTCGTTTACTATCAAAGCGATATGTTGGGCATCCGTGTTCTATGAACACATTTTCTAGTTGATAAACTAATTGATTACAAATTCAATATATTTACTTAGTGGATTGATGATAGATGTTTGTAACCTAACCATGTTACACTACACTTGATGGAAACCTGGTTTTCATACATGCACATTCATAAGACATATATTATTAGATTTAATCTAATAGTGTATGAAGATACATGTCCATTACACATTATTTTGATGTAAATAAGAAAACTGGAAACAAATATTTTGAATTTTCTGAATATATTCTGCATGTACTGAAATAAGTGGTACAAATTGAGTGTTCCACATTAAGCCAAGCATTGTATCTCACAATCAAATGTGAATATTTCATTTAATTATCCATAAAAGTTTATTTTGTTACCACTCATCTGAACCGTCTCATCGAGACGGTTCAGATGAGTGGTGACAACGTATAATTCTGGTGGATATAAACATTCTTTGACATTTTGACACCCCTGTTGCTATATGTATACCTACCGCATGTTTATGTTTAATGGTTAACACATTACATTACAGATGGGAATACAATTAGAATATCAGAGCTCCAGATAAGCTGCGTATTTGCATAAATACCCAATTAAAATTGCCGAAGAACCCAATTGAAATCCGAAGTAGCGAGTATCAAAAAGCTATAACAATTTTGTGGTACCTGTATCGTGCTGCAGAAAACAATAAACAAAACACAAATATAGCATATTTTTCTTATTTTGCATGAAAACACATCTTGGTATTTCATTAGAATAATTGTCTCCAAGGAGACAATTCTAATGAAATGCCAAGATATGTTTTCATTTCAAAGCAAACTAATTCAATAATTGCTGTATGTTGATGTGTAAACAGTAGTGTGATTTTATTTTACCCAATTAAAATTTTGAATACTCAATTGCTTTAGAAATAGAAAATTATCCTTATATGGAGCACTGGAATATACATGTAACAATAGACATATCAACTGGAGAGTGGAAAACGTTCTGTATTGTTGTTGTGTTTCCTGTGTACGTGCACATACACAGCCGCCACTATGATTAGTATGCAGGCTCACACACATTACTCTCGTCATCAATTAACTCCAGTACAGTTAAGGCCAAAGACAATTAATTAATAGATTCTCATTAAAAAATAGTGGGAGTGGGGACGACCTGTCACCAGATCAGGTTACTCTTATTTAAAAGCCGAATATTTTTTTATGTAAATATTCAGTTCTGATTTTGGGATTTTCGTCTCATCCATACAGGTCAAATGCGGGTTTCGATTCCATTAACCCGGTCTAAAATGGGCTGGACTGTTGACAGTCCGTTAAACACCATTGACCCTTTCAACACCACAGGCCTGTATAGTGGCATTGGTAAACAGTGAAGAGCCGTCTCATCAGGATCTGCACTTTTTGCCAGTAATTTTCATATTTTTGAGAACAAAAACATCCTCTTTTCATAAATGGACTAGTCTGAAAATAATTTTGTGACCATGGGACTGGTTGCAAAATTAACATATCAAAATCCATTCCAGTTACCTAGGGGTGAAAGGGGTAAATAAATAAAAATAAAAAAGGAATAAAATGTGGTGAGGGAGGGACGCTTTTATTATGTTTTGTTATTCATAATGGTTTAAAACTATTGTAAAAGCAATAATTACTATATGTTAGTATACATCAGTTACCAAGAAACCACGTATCGATGTATTCTTCAACATATTGTATTGATACCCAAAGCTTGTATATTTTATTAAAATATATGCATGTACAAATAACAAAAAGTAATTTGAAATTTATATCCTGTGTGGATAGGGATGAGAATCTGTGAACTAATTGTCTGTTGGAATAGCCAGAAATGTGCTCAGTGACTGAAGAATTGGGGCTTATGGGGTTTGTGACCAGTGTAGCTCCTGATCAACTAGCACACTCCTGTTTCATTGATGGAATGGCGAACAGTATTCATATAAGACAGTGTGGATGCACATGCTGATCTGGATCTACACTGGTCGCAAAACCCATTTCTCCATATAAGTGGATGTACCATCTTTCTTATTGAATTTAACTCTGCATGCTGGGAAACTTGTGGGCTATAAATAGTTCAAACATAGTTGACAAGAAATCATCATATTTTCTTTTATTTCTCCCTGTAAATTTCATGAATATGTCTTGGAATTTCATTAGAATTGAGTCCTGACGACTCAATTCTAATGAAATTCCAAGACATAAATAAAACATATAATCCTAATTCGTTTGGCAGATATTCACCGCTAGCATGCAAAGAGTTAACTGTGCAGCTTGTATGATTAGTTCCATGTTGTAATCGCATGCAATTGACACAGAGGTTAGCTATAACTGATTCCCAGCACGACAGACAATCAAGGAGAGAAACAGTCTAGTACCGTATTTATTCTAATACCCCCTCTCGAATAGTAGCCCCCTTCTCTAATAGTAGCCCCCTCCCATATTTGCATTCTAAATATGATATTTTCACATACAAAAGCCATTTAAAACATTGTTTAAAATGGCTTTTGTATGCGAAAATAACATTTTGATCCTACTTTCCTCGTTTTCATCCACACGGATTGCATAGCCCCAGGTATGTTCACACAATTTATCCTGGATTTCTGCTGCCTTTCATAGACTGTTGGGTATGTCGTGTGTTCCTTTGATATTCCTCTATCCATGCCCCTTTTATCTTGAGGTCTGTTTTGTGCGTCATCGTTCCCAAATGCCCACTCGTCTGTTTCCTTGTTTGCTCGCCCTTTACTAGATTTCCTGAACACTGCAGTAATACCGTAAGTGGTTTTAAATTGGCTGACAGATGAAAAAACCTCCTTATAACTTGTATGAAGAGTGAAGCAATTGATCATCTGTGCAGTCTCGTTAGGATATGCCTGCACAGTTACAAGGTGTATGATCACGTGGTACTAACAACAAC